>VZSF01000234.1:510246-526596 GCA_013398295.1 Chionis minor
GGCGGGTACCAGGGGCTGCCGCCGTTTCCCCTCTCCGGCTCCCATAAATGAGCTGAAAGCTACGGAAAACGGTCCGGTTTGCCGCGCGGGGCAGTAGCCGCGCTTCGAGGGGGTAAAAAAAAAAAAAAAAAAAAAAAAAAAATGAAAAAAAGGAGCACGCGGATGGACGTCCGCCGCCAGTGTCCTCCGGCGCAAGTGAAGTGTGGAGTTTGGGCAGAAACTGGCTCTGGGTTGCAAAGGTGGAAAAAGTAGGAGTCGGACTCGTTTAGGTTTTTTTTTTTTTTCACGCTTGTATTTCTTTTCTCCCCTTAATGCGCGGAAGAGGTGCTGCCGTTGTTTGGGTTCTTTATTGAGATGCTGGAGGAAACCACGCGCATGATGAGGGGGTTGCCCCCGGCTCACACGCACGCCCCCATCCCCCCGCCAATGTCATTTTTAATCAAGGGTATCTTATTCCTGAAAAATCAGGTCCCGCATCGCTGTGTTTTTGTTGCATCTAAAGAACTGGAACAGGCAGCGGCAATGGGACATTGGTGGAAGGAGATAAGCTGTTTGAATTTGCACTGTGTTCTTGGAAATACTGTAATTTCTGCACTGGAACATACTATTCTGTGTTCTACGACAAGGATGAATGATGACTTATAAATAGATGTATTTGTTTATCTTGTTCCCGTGTAGCCAAACAACAGTTTACATTGTGAAATGGGTTGCTTCATTTCGCATCGGCGTATGGGCGCTGACCCCCAGAGTGGCTGCAGCTGGAGTTCCGACGGTCTTGGGCAAAGCGCTACATCAGGAGTTTAGAGTTAAACTTCAAGTTTGTTAAATACCCAACAGAAGCAAGATGAATTGAGAAGAGAGTGGGGGGAGGCAAAAAAAAAAATTATCTTTGCTTTTGCTTAGGTGCTACTTGAAAAACACAGGATTTTTTTTTCATGGTGAAGCCTTATTCCTTTACCCCTCCTTTTTCCCTGGCCGTCACGTTTCGTTATCCTCTTGTGCAATCTGTACATTGTTCGTGAGGGGGAGAAACCATCTGTGATTGAAATATGAGTACAGTGATGGATATTTCGATCTGATACAACTACTTTGAATGAGACATCCTTTAAGGTAAAACAAAGGGTTGATTTCCACCACCTTCCTGGCCTTCTCAATTGCCTTGATTCCTGTTCTGGGGGCTGCTAGATCAAATCATGCATTTATCATCTACAAACAGTTATTGTCAATTTTTGCCCTTGAAGCACAGTCTAGTATTATGAGCTATCTTCACTTACAGTCTGGATTTTTCATATTTCAGTATTTTAAGGTGATAATTTGGGGGGAGGGGAAGACTAGGTATTTGCTTAACTGCTTTTCTTTCTAACATTTCTTTTTCACAGTAATACATTCCAAGTCTTTGCCACATTTTCTGTGGTTTTAGTTTTATTTTATGACTTCTGACAACTTTCCTTTCAGTTAAGCCAAAGGACAAGGCTGCTGTCTTAACCATGAGTTCTGGCTCTGGTGTCATACTGGGGGGATGAATGGCTTCAGTGTATCTGCTGTATTTACAAGAACGCTCTCATAGGCTGGCAGAAAACTTGTTTGCCCTTCCAGTGCTGATTCAGGGGAAGAGAACAACTCTGATCATCCCGCAGCTTCATCTGCGCTTACAGACCCTTTCTCTCCTAGAGACCTGATGTAGCAGGGGAATTGGTATCCGTTACATTTCTCACAGTGTTTCCTGTGGAGTAATGTTAATAGTTAGGCAGTTGAGTTTGTAGTTTATCGTTTGATGAGGAGATTTGCTTTTTAACTGTATTCCTTTTTGTATCTTGAGTTACAACAGGGAAATGAAAAACAATTACAAACCAACCCACCAGTCAGTTTGAAAGGTTTAGCATTTCTATTGTCTCCAACTTAGGCTGTGGTCAGCTGTTCTTTTTATAAGACAGGATCCTTTTCTATTCTGCTTTGCAGAAAGGAGCTCATAACGTTCATCTTTCCTGACCTTTTGAAGGAGATCATAATGGTAATTTCTATTTTTCCCTTCTGATGGCTGGGAGGAGCTGTTGAAAATACACTTGCTCCTCTGGCTGCATGCTGCAAAGCAATGGGGAATGATTTTTTTTCTATTTCATAATCAGATCAGAAATGCTTACGGCTTTTCTGCATATGCAGTCAGTGAATACTGGAGCTGGCAGTGCTAGTACAAAACAGTTTTTCAAATAGCTTGATTGTTTGCTGATGGTGCTGTTTGTGGTGGTGACACCGTAAGTGTCCTTCCTCCAGAAGGCTGAAGAAAATGAGGGACAGAGAAAGCGAACCAACGTGTCTGGTAGTTTTAATTAGTGTGAGGAAAAAAATAATCATCAGATGGTTCTAGTCTTGGCAAGACAATATTATTTGCTTCTTACAGCATTTCCATCTTTTCATTCAAAGAGTAGCAAATGAGTGGTACCTTGTTGTATTAAAATACTTAACTGTTATCCTCCAGGTACTGCTATGATAGTTTAATACAACTGCATCCTGTTTGTATTGAATGGACAAGACTTAAGATTGAAGAAATGGACTAAAGCTTACTTAATGTAACCTTTTTCTACCATATAATAACCAAAGGATCATCTGAAATACTTGGGAGTGAAGTTGGGTCTTGCAGGTTGTCTGGGAAATAATAGATTCTGACTTAGCAGGTTCAGGCATAATTTATTTCACTATGTACAAGTGCACAACTCTGTTAGTGTTGATCCCAGCTTTGCTTGTGAGCAGCTGTTTCACGTTTTTGGAGTCTTTATATTTACTCTTGACTTTCACTTGGATATTCTCCTGACTGCTCTTTTTCTGGAGTATTGGGGTAATTTCCTGCTATTGTAAAACTCCACTACGAGCTTGGGCAATCTGTGAAAGTTAGCACTGTGGTTCTTGAGACAGTTTGAGCTGACCTGTCTTCATCCCAGCTCCAGCCTCTAGTAAGTAGGTCATCCGCAGTGTAAGAGTTTGATAATACCTGGCAACTGTTCTAAGAGTCCTCCACAAGGGCTGGATGTGTACATTTAGCTAGTGAGGAATATGGAGATGAATTTAGGAAAATATATTAACACAACAATCCATTATCGGCCCACTGTAATCTGTTATGTCATCATCTTCTTCCTATGCTTATTATTTTTGCTATTACTGTTTACCAGATGGTCTGCTTCATGTTTTATTGCTGATGAGGATCCATAGAGGGAACATGTGAGGATTTCTTCATCTCACAGACATCAAATTTCCTCTTTTATATATATTCACACATAACTATATATAATGCTGGATATAATATTTTATATATATA
This sequence comes from Chionis minor, assembly GCA_013398295.1. NCBI lineage: Eukaryota > Metazoa > Chordata > Aves > Charadriiformes > Chionidae > Chionis > Chionis minor. The sequence goes on from VZSF01000234.1 coordinate 513,557, forward strand.
TAATGAATCTATATATCTAGAATCTAATCTTGAGTTCCTCTAAACAATGTCTGGCATGCGCCAGATCTGTAGAATTGTCAAAAGCGGTTGCATACTGTCCCACCCACACTGGCTTTCATGAAACACTTGTCATTATGACTTCTGGTGTCTTTCTTATTCTGTTGCCCTTGAGGTGCCTCCTTTCCAGATTTGGCTATGCTGATAATGAAGCTTTCATTTTGTTGAGCAATGCAGACTGGGAGTAGCTCCCTCCTGTTGCAGGCAGCTGGTATGCGCAGGCTGTGGCAGACCTGTGATGGCTGTTCTGGTGGGGCAGCAGAAGTGGCAAGGAAGCCAGGTTATTGCTGATCATAGAATCACAGAATGATTTGGGTTGGAAGGAACCTTAAAGATCATCTGTTTTAAACCCCCTGCTATGGGCAAGGACATCTTTTACTAGGTCTGTATGCTCAAAGCCCCATCCAACCTGGCTGTGGATGGGGCCTCCACAACTTCCTTGGGCAACCTGTTCCAGTGCCTCACCACCCTCACAGTAAAGAACTTCTTCCTAATATCTAATCTAAATCTACCCTCTTCCAGTTTGAAGCCATTACCCTTTGTCCTATCGCTATATTCCCTTGTAAAAGAGTCCCTCCCCAGCTTTCCTGTGGGTCCCCTTGAAGTACTGGAAGGCTGCTGTAAGGTCTCCCTGGAGCCTTCTCTTCTCCAGGCTGAACAACCCCAACTCTCTCAGCCTGTCTTCATAGGAGAGGTGTTCCAGCCCTCTGATCATTGTTGTGGCCCTCCTCTGGCCTCACCCCAGCAGGTCCATGTCCTTCTTACGTTCGGGGCCCCAGGGCTGGACACAGTATTCCAGGTGGGGTCCCAAAAGAGAAGAGCAGAGGGGCAGAATCCCCTCCCTTGACCTGCTGGCAATGCTTCTGTTGACACAGCCCAGGATGCAGTTGTCTTTCTGGGCTGTGAGTGCATATTGCCGGCTCATGTTGAGATTCTCATCCACCAACACCCCCAAGTCCTCCTCAGGGCAGCTCTCAATCCATTCTCTACCCAGCCCGTATTTGTAGGTTTTTCATTGAGCACTTCCAATGATGAGGAACCTGGAGTTATTTCTCTTTTTCTGGTATTTAAAAGGGTCTTATTGCCATAGATGAGCCTGCTAGATGATTGCTAAAGCTACACATGCGATCCCCAGAGCAATTTGGGATGGTGGATCTGCTGTGAGCCTGCAACCCAGCCAGATGCTCTTGCTTGAAGGACTTCTGGGAAATGCCCAGCTGCTGCCAGGTTCTCAGGGGTGTTACGTGACATCAGGCCTTCCCAGCAGGAATTCGCACCCGGTTTGCTGGCAGGGCTGCCTGCCCACAGTGACCAGGCAGGCGGGGGTGTGTAGAGCCCCCTCCCTAATGTCTCCTTCCTGGGGTGACAGGAGGGGTCATGCCATATTACTTAAGGCAATTGTATTTTTCTGAGCCTGATGCTTTAGACGATGTTTCTGTCCTCTTAGGAGAAAAATTAGTGTTATTTAACTCTGTTTTTCCTCCTGTTGCAACTTAAGGAAACAGTTTTTCATTTGTGGCTGTATACCTGCATTAAGACAGGCCTACGTCCGTCCATCCATCCAGAGAGCGATGCTGTATGCCTTCTGTGGTCAGGTTTGTGTCTCTAGTGCAGTCTCGCAATAGCAACTGCAGATTCAAGACCGAGCTATCTGCAGTCAGTGTATATGTATTTTTAGCCTGATTTTCTGAGAAAAAAGAGATTATGTGCAACCCTCTCTGTGAATGTCTGTCTCTTGCTCTCGCTCTCAACTTTTAAACCTTTTGACCAGTTACGACTGCATCTGTGAGAGGGGTAGAAGCTTATCTCCAATAAACCTACAAGTTTTCTGGCAGTAGGCAGCCTAGGCAGATGGAAAGATGCCTGCTGAAGTGCAGTCTGAACTCTTCCTACCACTTTGACACACTTTCCTAGGAAACTGGATTTTACAGGCTCAGTTGCTTGCAAATCAGCTTGTGTTATGCTCCGATTTTTTGACCTTATCTCAAATTAGACTGTTACTTCCTCTGGGTATTTTTGTAACAATTTTGAATATGGAGGAAGAGCAAGTGTTTAGTCTTTATCCCCAAATAGCCTTATAATACTGCAGAAAGTACAGAAAAGGCTTTTTTATTTTTTTAAACATTATAATACTGTTATTCATATATTATAGTAATGTGCTGCTTATGTTAATTCCTTTATGTTAAAATAATGAATTTAACTCTCTTCTTTATTAATTTGGGCTTGTAATAGCAATTCTTTTAGAGACCCAGAAACTTCCAGGATTCTTGTAGTTGTCTTGTATAAAGATTGTTCCATGAATGGAGCGTGTTACTTGATAGGACGCAAACTGAAGCAGTTCAGTCTTCTGAACTGTATTGCTCCTCTGTCTTTGTTTTGCATAAACATACACTGTGTGACTCTTCTTTCAATTAGCTGATCACTTTTGCACACTGATACCTGTTGAATACCTCTTACGGTCTTTTGTTTGTTTTTTCATGCTGGTTTTGATGAATGTTGTACCATCATCTTCCTTCATATATAATGTATTTCTTGTCATGCATTTGGAGCTGAGAGGAGAAAACACCTACACCTACTTTCTATAGATTAATTATGCATTACTTTTACCTTTGATGTGTACTGTCGTACGGTGCTTTCTTACCTTTGTAGAAAAACTGCTGACCAAATGTCCATGTTGAGGATATGTGTAAAATGTGTTAGATTTGTGGAGGGGCAGTCTATATTTAATTTTTCTTTAAAACCCCACAACTTTAAAGCTTTCCAATTTTCTTTCCTGGGGCTCTTCGTACTTCTGATATTTGCTGACGTCTTACATCTTTGAAAGGTTGGCAGGTGACATTCCTCTCTACTCTCAATTACTAGGCTGTGCTTGTGTCAATCGCAGTTTCCTAGTTTTGTGTGTAGCTTTCTGGCAAAGATGAAGTGATGGCACCTGCTAGGCTTCACTGGCTCCAGCTGGAGAGCTGGGAGAGGTAGGGTAACCAAGGTCACTGCTGTGTATGCCAGCTCAGAGGAGCTGGTGGTGCTCGTTACATCTTGAGATTTGGTCTCAGCTCATCCTCTGGACCAGCCCTGCCAGCTGTGCGGGCAGGAGCACTGCACGTGTGCTGCAGAGGCTGCCCGGGAGGATGCAGGAGGGCTCCTCGTCAAGGTGACATGGGCAGCTTTGCCACATATGCGTGGGGCACACAGGTTGGGAGTCTGCTGGGCTCCGGCTTGCTCCAAGGACCAAGCTGGGGTCATAGCTTTTGTGCCTCAGGTAAGCCGCTGGTGAAATAGACTGGGCAACTCTTCCTGTTAGCCACCGGGAGGTGAAATTGGTGAAAGCTGTTAAGGACAATGTGTTGGTGAACTTGGTCGTTGCTACACGTGTTGATGCTGACCACTTCCTAAGGGTGCGGTGTGTATTATCTCATCTGCAGCTCTGATGGTAAGCACGCCAGAGCCTCTGTGTTCATGGTGTTCCATCCGCTCATACTCACCTGCAGGGTACAAGTTTATCTCGGGGCTCCAAGCTAGTTTGTTTTTCTTTATCTTGTGACACGACAGTCCCTGGCCTTGCGAAATGTTATGCTAGGAGCATTTGTGCTGTATGAGGCTTGCACTACACGGTGCTGCTGACCCTGGCTTCCATCCATGCTGTTGTTGGCTCCGGTATGTCTGTCTGGTTGTGCCCTGTACTTTGGATCCATGTGGCTCCGAGGGAGCCGTTCTCCACAGTGTGAGCTCATCCTTCTCTCCACTGCTCGCCTGAGGAAATGCCACCAGAGCTCAGCTCGCATCAAATCGCTGCCATCACTGAGCATCAACTGCGGTGGTGTTCAGAATAAGTAACCTCCCATATCTATCTCCTTTCTTCCATGATGTGATGTCCCACTGGAGTCAGCTATGTACCTTTCATGGATTTGCGGCTGGAAATCCATTCTGAAATATTTTACCAGTGACTGTTACCGAGGGTTAAACGTATAGTTCTTGCTTGTTTTACTGTCCCCTTTGTGTCTGTGAAGAGATGTTGGTAGGTTGATAACCCACTTCGCTCATCTTTTGTTCCAGGCTGACATTGCCTTCAAACAGTCTCACTACAGAGGGAGCAGCAATATAGTTCTAGCTTCAGTTCACGTTAGATATTTAGCTTAAAATCAAGTTATGACAAATCCTTAGACGACTCATAAATCCAAAGAGTGTGATAGTCTTTTTTTCAAACTGTCAGTTAGCGCTAAATATTTTCACCAGTCATTTCACATTTCCATTAGCTCCTTAAACAGCTGAAGTTCACAGACTTGAATGAAATATAATGCTGTGTTCCCTGCCTTTCAATTTAGACTGCTGCTATGAAGCTTTATTATACTTACAGGTAAATGTGTTTCCAGGGGCTGCTCTTTCTTGGGATGATCACGGTTTTGTTTTCTCTTGTCTGAAAGGTCTGCATGGGGTTTTTTTGGTGTTGCTTTGGTTTTGTTTTCTTTTCCTGTCTTCCACAATTCTACCCTCCTGGTCTCCAGACCAATGCAGGACTGTCCTTGTTACTGTCATTGATGGGAATCGTTGATTTTGGATGGGATGCGTCAACATAGCTGCTACTACAAGGAAAAGTCAAACCATCGTGTCCCCTCATTGTGCTAATAATAGGGATGGACTGCTTTTTCTGGCAGGCAGCACTGCTGCTGGTGGCAGCTTCAAGAGGGATTGTTGGAAGGGCGGCAAGGTCATTCATGATCTCTGCTTTTTCCCTCACCTCAATATCTCTTCTCATACAGCTTCATTTCTTGCCTCTTGAGACTGAAACACTATTTTCATTGAAATGACTGTGTTTCTCGCTGTAGTATCAAATAATTCTGGCCTTGAACTGCAGAAGAAGGGTGAAGGTGGTGCTATTTTTTTTTTTTTTCCTGCAGGGGGTGGGGTGGGATGGGACTCCAACCAACAAAACAGTTTTTGTTCTGTTCTGGAGAGAGTGTTACTAAAATTACAACTTGGAGAGTGCCAGGGCAAAACAGCATTTTGGTATGCACATCAGGGTGTCCTATCAGAGTCACCTCAACTAACATGAAAATCTACTTGTCTTCTCAATACCAAGAGAATTTTCATGTGATTCCCTTAACATGGGTGACATGGCAATTGTCCGGCCCTACTGGTTATGGAGGTTTTGAAGAATTAACAGTATCTGGAGTTCAATGTGAAAGAGGAAATTCTTGTTCTCCTCAAAAAAAAATAAATCTGTACAGTTAAAGAAACTTAAGGGAAGTAGGCTTAAGTGAAAGTAGAAATCTGTCAGGTTGTGGCAACATCTAGATATTTTTTAGCTTAAAGACTTCTGATAAAAGTTTTATGGACTTTGGGTTTTGTTTCTTTATGTGAGCCAACTATGCTAAGAAGTTGGTAATCTTGGGGGGTGGAGTGGAGAGGGTCTGAAGCAAATGGAGGAAATAACCTTTAAGTAAAATACAACTTAATTGCTTCAGAAAACAGCAGCCTTATCTTTTTCCTGGTGTAACTGCCAGCATTATTGCGAGGCCTGTGTAAAAATGCTAGGAAGTCACAATGGCCTATTTCTTCATGCAGGCTGCTTTCCTGCCCTCTGGGAGGGGAAGGGAAATCCAGCGCAGACACAGTAAGGCTGTGGGGTCAGCGTTTGGTTGATGGGAGAGAGCAGCTTAAGGGACATAGTGAGGACTAACTGAAGCTAAAAGTGAATGGCCCACCTCTCCAGGTATTTGGGGTGGTGATTAGGAAGACAGGAGGTACCTGTGCATGTGAAGGCTGCTGGAAGGCTGCAGGAGGTTGGTATCTCACCATCAGCAAGTAGGTCTTTCAAGAAATGCGTGGGGAAATCCTTTTTATAGGAGCTGTACACCTGAGTTTCAGGTGTTTCACGTTGGCAAAAGCCTTTTGTGTGTGCGGCCCACAGGTTCCAGTGCTTGAGTGGGAGAAAATCCAGAGGTTCCTCAGTGAGATCCCTTCCAGATATTTATCAGAGCTTTGATTATTTGCATTTGCTGAAGATATGCAGAACTCTAGTACTTAAAAATGGTAAGTGCTCTAACATGATGATAAGAAAAAAATTTAAAAGACCTATGTTTCTATCTGGTATGGACCTCTTGCCTTGAACGCAGGCATCAGATAGAGGCACATCATGTTTTAATGCATTTATAAAAGCTAAAGAGAACTTTGTGATAACTGTGTCTTCCATGATTGCATCATTATATACTGAGGGAGTCTAAGTGCCAAGTAGACTTTCTTTTTAAGTGAGGTGGCTCCTGCCATTTAAAACTAATATATAGCTGCAGTGATGGGAAGTCTGCAGGAATCGGAGAAGATTCCCTGATTTGCATGAGAACTTTTTTCTAAATATACTGTTCTCGTATTTCTCTAAAACAAGTTACTTTTCTTCATAATACAAAAAACCTCCTCCGGTTTCATTTTTTCCTTCCTACTCAGCAGCCATTCAGTACACAGAAACAAGGAAATGAGGGTATTTTGAAATAGGGACACTTTGCATAAATTATTTCCAAAAATACTTGCTGTTTTTGAATGTTGACATTTCCTATGGATGTTAACTGTTAAGTAATATAATGGAACTGTCAAAGAAAACAAGATACGAGTTCCTCAGAAAAGAATACTGTAAATATAGTGGGTTTTCTCTGTGTGGCATGCTTTGGCAGATGCCATCTATTCTGGGGAAGTACCACATATGCAAAGCACGCAAATGCAAAGAGAGTGGCTTCAGGGCAATCTGTCTTAAAAGGAACAAGAGCTTTGGGCATCTGATGGTACATCTTACAAGTGCATGAACTCTTAATGTGTCTGTAACTGAGCGAGCAGCAGTGTAGGACAGGGAAGATCTGAGTTATTTCAGAGCCTCCTTGGAGGACTGTCTGGTGTTGGCCACGAAGGCAGCCAGGCTGAATGGGGGCCTTTGACTATTTGGTGTTACGAATTACAGCATTGCATGCCATGCTATAAATGAGTAATAGTGTACACAGAGAAGGGGCTGTGTGCCCTGTATACAAGAGCTGTGTTTTCCTTTGTGATAATTCTTGTTTGGATCACTTAAGCCGTCTTTGACGCTCTCTCCCTATGTTCTCCTGTGTCTGTATGGAGGGTTGGTTGGCTTGGTTTTGAGGCTACATGGGAAACTTGAGGCAGAAAACTGAAGATAAATTGCATATCTAATTCTTTTTCACATCAAAATACCATAGTCATCTCTTAACTGATACAGCACCTTTGGTAAATGTGCTGATACAACACAAGATAGAGGGGAAGGGTGCTGGCAGTCATGGTACAGCTCTAATCCAACAGGCATAGGGACAGTACCCCGACAAAGTTCCAGGGATATAGAGAGTGTATGCTTTGGGTTAATGCTATTATATCAATTTCTTCTTGCCTTTGTTTTGGCTGTGTAGCTCACTGCCAGGCAGCAGTGGTCAAGCCACTGCCAAGTCTGTCCATCTGGCTGTAGACTATAGAAAATGTAGTTGTACCTCTATACCTTTGTTGTGCAGACATTTTGTGGCCTGAAAGGAGCTGCCCCTTGTGTTTGTCTTCACCCAGTTAGTCTCTGGTGCGCTCAAGTTTCGAGGGAGAACGCAGGCACCTCAGGACTGTAGGAACATAAATTTAGGGCATTTAAAACAAAAAATTCCTTCATTTAAAAACAAACAAACAAAAACCCAACCGAAAATCCTGCCTTTTTTTCCAGTCAAATTCTTTGTGTGTTTCAAAGTACCCGAGATGAGCAGCAACTTCTCTGGTCCCTTTGTGACTGACTGTCAAAATGGGGTCAGGTCAAATTTGCGTGGAATTCCGGGTCAGGCTGAGCCTGCCCTTAGACTCCTGTTTAATTTCTCTCTAGTACTTCAAGTGTACAGTAGCCTTAAAGTATTTGCAAATGGAGGAATTAAAAAATGGATTTATGTTCTCATACATGTCTAAGGGATGGATAGAAGTTTTCCAGAATTCAGACTTTTACACCACTTGACACTTCCATCCAAACCATAGTCAAATTATTTTACTATTTCTCCTTAAGAAATTAGACTAGCAAGCCATGTAGAAGCATCTTTTCCTACACGATATTAAGACTGCTCAAAGCGGTATGATATGCCTACATCTCCCTTTTTATAGGAGTCCATACGATATTTCATCAACTTTACTGCATTTGAAGATCATCTGGAAGGATTAAAAAACCCTTCCCCGGTAAGATAAATATGAAATGCCACTTTCATTATGTTAACAGTAGGTTTTGATTGTTTATTCTTCACTGGAGGCAAAAATAAATACGGGGAAGACATTTTTCCATTCCAACTTTTTAATGAGCAGGTGTGTGTGTGGAGGGAGTTGTCTTCTTATGAAGGCTTAATTGTGTGTGCTTTTCTACTGCACGTATTATAGTAAACCTGGTAGTTAAATCCAAGTTAAGACCACCTATTCTTACAAATCTAAAATGACAAGGCTTCTTTTGCAAGTGTATCCAGGAGTTAGAGAAGTAATAGCTGTCAGGTTCAAAGCAAAGCTAGTAATTAAATATTCTACATTTCTATCATGTTAGAAATGTAATGTATTTCCCTGTTTTCAGCACACAGTATCTCCTGTATTAGTATGAATGGATCTATTAAAATACCTTTTATCACTACACTTTGAGCTTTTCTGTCTTCATGAAATCAGGTAGCTGCTTTCTGTAATAAGCCTTTAAAGAGGCTTATTAAAGAGGCCCCCATCTGAGCTGATAAAAAGCATCTCATTGTCGTGAAGCAGCCCGAGGAATAACTGTTCAGCTGTAGTAACCTGAATAATGCTTGCCAAGAGAATATGATGTGGGATAAGTAAACCCAAGGGAAGGGTTGTAGTGGGTGGGTAACTTCAGACTCTGCTCCATGGGATCCATGGGAATTTCACTTCCTGGCTTGAACAACAGCAGAGTTCGGCTGGCACTGAGCAGCGAGGAGCTTTACCCAAAGCTCATCTGAGCTTCTCTCTTCACTGAACCATACGTTTAAGTTCTGCTTAAGTGTTTCAAGACGTAACTTTGTGCGACCTCCCTGGCACAGGGATAGCAGGACTTTGGTTTGGTTGTGGCATGTAAATACCTTGCGCAGGAGAACTTCCCTTTGAGTGCGTTGTGTCCCTGGCTCTGGCAGGAGCTGTGCTGCTGAGGGATCTCCTCTTTCACCCTGCGGTTCTTCCCTCTTTCTGTAGCGGTGACAGCATAGGACTGTATGAAATGCAGCTTCCTGACAAGGCTAAGGAGACTGCTGAGGACATCACGTTTTGCATAATCACACGTCGCCACCATAAGTAAAGGTGAGAATCCAAAGCTGAAATTCCCTCTTGTGCCTATAACCTGTCAAACTTCATCCTCTTTCCTACACGTCCTTAAGCTTTTGTCCTTGGACCCTGTGGCTGCTGAGCTGTGAGCTGCATCATCAGCTCTGACAGGATGAAGTGGAGGGAGATGAGTTTCACAGCCATTCATGCCTCCTAGCTACTCTTGGCTGACACAAAAAACAGATGAACCATGGGCTGTCACACAAATATAGAGCAGATCCCACAGCCTTTCTTTCCGCATCTGTCACTGGTCCTGTGCTGAGCCTGACACAGGTTTCCTAATTCTGCCTGTCAGCTTGTGGCTCGGTACAATAGAGCTTTCTTGTTGGGAAAACCACTACAGCACGTCAGCAAAAGCACGCTGGGTGAATGGAGCAGCAGCTGACTGCAAAATATAAACAAGTAGATGTCTGTCAGAAATAAACTGGGAATCGAGATGCTCCAGAAGGACTAAGCCTAGACCAGACGCCATTTAACAGTTTCATTTGTCAGACAGAAGCTTAAAAAAAACCCAAACTGGTTATGCTATTTACCAGTCTGCCATTCCCAGCTTTTAATGATAAGTAAGCAGTCACAAAGAATGACTGCTTTCTTTTTTGATGAGTAAAATCAAAGGTAGTTATGCAGGGTGTGGCTGAATACAGTCAAATTTCTCAGTGACAAGCTTTCTGGACATCTGTACTATGGGAGGCTACATCCTGGAAAGCAGCAACTCTGGAAAGGTATTAAGGATCAGGCTGGATACAGAACTCTGTTACGTGTGCACTGTTTCAGGAGGAGGGGAGAGGGCTAACTTAATCCTTGGCAGATGGGATTTATGAAAGAAACATTTTTCCCTTTGCATGGCATTAATGATAGTAATACTCAAATTTGCTATCTGGTCCTAATTTTCACATCTTTAAAAGGTCTTTTGAAAACCTGCAGGAGGTATAGAAAAGAGCCCCACGAATTATTAGTGCTGAAAAAATTCCTGGTAGTGATTTAATGTGGAAAGGGTGGGGTGTGAGGAGCTTTTCTGATTATTTTTTTTCCCCAGCATTTGTCTTACTTGTAATCACTGTATCCTTGTCCAGATAATTTTAGGACAAACTTCATCTCTTCCAAAGACAAATGTCTAAAATAGGTCGGATGGATTGATCTGTCACATCCATCTCTGTGAGATAGATTGCTCTGTTGGTGATGGAGGGCAATGTCACCAAGTGATGGGAAGCAGGCAGCTGGCTCTTAAACACTGGTGTAAAAATGACAAAGAGAAAAATGGGCTGAGATGATTATGGAGAAGGAGTTTGGTGGGTTTTTTTACATTAATTAAGTGTCAAAAAAGGGTAAAAACAGCAGGGTGGCATGTAGGGAGATGACCATTGCTTACATCCCTTCAGAAATACTCCCAAGAGTCGAATTTTGCTGGTTGAAACCCAAGGAAAGGAGGAAGATCTTGAATGCCTGGATGAGCTATTTAGTTGTCTGACAGATCAGAAGGAAAAGGCTGCATTTTATGTATATTATGCATGTTCTTTCTACAGGATTTAGATGTACAGGTTCTTGTTGAATACCATGATCAGCCTGCAGGCTGGGTGGCTGGCAGGATGCTGGCTAATCAAGAAAGAGCCTCTTGGGAAAGCCTTGTGTGGGAGGGGAGATAAGAGGTTTGTCTGGCTCTCTGTAGGGCTTAATCTAGTAGCTGGATATCTCCAAGGAAATGTCAGAGATGGGGATTGAAACTTCCAGTTTGGATAAGGAGAGAGGGGCCTGGAATAAGAGGTAAATCTGTGAGGTCCCTCTGTAGAGAGGATAACTGAATTTTTGTGGCTGGGAGAGATTGTCTGTGAGCAAACAGGAGGAAAGACAAACACCGCTGATAAAAAGGGAATTGTTTCCTCAGGATCCCTCCTGCCTTTGAAAGACAGACATGTGAGAGAGGGCCCCAGGAAGGCAGCGCTGGGGGAGCAGTTAGTGAGGTGCTGGCGAGGGTGAGATTTTAAGAGGAAGAAAGAGGTCAGGAGATGCCTGAGTTGGATGAAGCTGATGCAATAACTGAGAGTACTGGCCAGGGCAAGTTTTGTGCTAAAGAAAGGCTGGCAGAAGAGCTGGAAAACGTCTGTGGTAGAGCTGTAGGAAAAGAGTTTGCAGGCACCTTAAATGCTAGCCATACCCCAACAGTATGAGAAGGGACCGAGCATCTTAGCAGCTTTGACAAGAAAGTATCTTGTACTAACTTCCTTTCCTTTTTTATTTTTTATTTTCCTCCTCCTCCCATTTAGAGAGTAGGAGGCATAACTAGAACCACTGGCTGAAGTTCTAAATGGAAATAAGGAAAAGGGCTGCAGCCCTTCAAACCAGTAAATCGCCCTTCCCACCATTAGAGAAAGTGGTAAAGTGGTGGATCTCTTGAGGAGTCCAGCCCAAGGCAGATGATGTTCCCGTCAGTATTTGTTTGCCACGTACAAGCTATTTGTCTTGCTTTCAGGGTACTTATGAAATGGGTAATAATTTGTGGTGTTCAGGTTAACAAGCCAACACATCTAAGGGTCCTTCTGACCCTAAGCTCCAGGAAGCTGTTTTCTTACATTACAAGTAGATATATTGTAATGAAAATAGATTTTGTTTGTCACTTTTTTCCTCCTAAAATGTCAACAGAATGTAGGAAGACGGGCAGTAGCACAATTTTTATCAGATTTCCTAATTTTCAAGCAGGATTTGTGGCAAAGAAGCAAGTAGGAGGGGAAGGTTAAAGTGAGGAGGATGTGCAAGAAGGGAGGAGGGGAATGTCTTTTTGGTGATATAACTGTTGGTTGAATAACTCATCAGTAGCTTAAAATTTTGCAGTATGCATATATCTGAGCTTGTTCAAGTAAAGATTGCCTGAGCTGTCAGACCATTCCTTTATCTGCTTTTAGTTTTGCTTTTTTTCTAAAAGTGTAGTAGGTTTTTTTCCTGTATCGCGTCTTTCTCTAAATAGAAATCAGAATGTGGAGGATAAGAACGTTGCAGAAATTAAATACTCGTTTTTAGAAGTTCCAAAGGTTAATGCGCACCTCAGTAATTACAGGTATTTAAACATGTTGTTTAAAACTTAAGATAAATAAGGAAGACCAGAATCTTGCACTACCTGTCTATAAATTAATCCCAAAGCTGACGCTTTTTTAAGATTTGAATGAAGGACAGGTTTTATGCTAAAAATCTACAAAATTAGTTTAAGCATAAAGGTTTTCTGAGTATTCACTGGAAAGGAACTGAGCTCAGAAATTCTCTCTCAGAAATAATACTGCTGGATAAATCTGAAAATGGGAAATAGCTTGAAGTGAAAGTAGGACTGCTGCCAACTGCTGTGTTCTGAATTCCTCCTCTTCCCTGGCATCTGATCACATTAAAATGCTCTGCCTACAGACTGATTTTGCTCAAACTAGTGGGCTTTGCATGTGATTTTGTATGTAAGCTTTTTCCTGGTACAGTTTTTAGAAATGCTTTGCTAAGTGTGTGGAAAGTTGTAGTTTACAGTTGGTTTTGTACGTAGAAGTCCCTAAACCTAGTACTAGGTAGAACTTGTGATCCTTCAGAGTATGTTTTCCTGATCGTGGGGGCTGCAGCTATGTAAGATGATGGTAAAACGTACTTTTCCCCTTCAGGCCTGTATATCCATTCCATTTAAAAAAAAAAAAAAA
>VZSF01000234.1:526988-645886 GCA_013398295.1 Chionis minor
AGAGAGTATCATTTTATATATATTTATCATATATAACATATACAGCATAATATGTTATATATAAAATATATGTTGTGTATATGTATAATATATATTATACATATCTTTATATCTCTAACAGAAACTGTTTTGCTTTTATATATGGGCCTTGATCTCATAGTTTAATGTCCCACAATACCACATTTTCAACTTAAAACATCAGTAAATCCATATTCCAGATAAGGAAATGAGATACTAAAAAGTGATTTCCTTTTTGAGATGGCTACAGATCTGTATGTACATCATAGAAAACTGTTGATATCTTTGATCAATACATTTCCAGTCAATCAAAAAAAGTAGCACGCTCATGTTTTTGTCTTCTAGAAGGTAGTAAAAATTCTGTTTAAATAATTAAAGTCTATGCATTTTTCTATTTGCAATTTGGAAAAGATAATCCTGTAAATATCACTAGAGCTGGAAGTGCTGCATTATGCTTACCCTGATACATGGGTATATGTAGAAATAATGACATTTTTAGATTCTTCATTTGCCTGAGCTTGTGACTTGCTGTTGGTAGCTTTCCACTTTCCCAAGCAATGCCACTTTTGTGTGCGTGCATCTGCTAGAAATAGTATTGAAAAATCATATACTTGCAGACTGGCAGATTTTAAATTTTCTCCTTTCCTTTAAAACTCATGTTCTTGGCTTAATTATCAAAGTGTAATGATGTTCTTGCTTGAATTTTTCTAACAGAAAAAAAACTGTTGTAAAAAAAACCTAGTCATGCCCTCGTTGGCTTGAATGTTGTTATTGAGACTTTAATATAACAAGTTGTGTGTTCAGCTTGAGTAACATGTTTTAGTGTAAAGATATGCTGTTTNTGGCATCTGATCACATTAAAATGCTCTGCCTACAGACTGATTTTGCTCAAACTAGTGGGCTTTGCATGTGATTTTGTATGTAAGCTTTTTCCTGGTACAGTTTTTAGAAATGCTTTGCTAAGTGTGTGGAAAGTTGTAGTTTACAGTTGGTTTTGTACGTAGAAGTCCCTAAACCTAGTACTAGGTAGAACTTGTGATCCTTCAGAGTATGTTTTCCTGATCGTGGGGGCTGCAGCTATGTAAGATGATGGTAAAACGTACTTTTCCCCTTCAGGCCTGTATATCCATTCCATTTAAAAAAAAAAAAAAATCCCTTGTATGATGGGATTAATCTTCCCAAGTTGGTAAGTATGAACTGAGCCAGTAAGTGCAGAAAGTTAGAAAGGGTTAAGAAGTGAATTTTGTCTTTCTGCACTAAGACCACTTGGGCCACCACGTAATTTTAAAAGCTCATTAACAGAGCGGAGTTGTTAGTTCCGGTTTCATACAGTCAATCTAAATAAAGTCTGACCCTTACTTTTTGTTTTTCAGGCTGCTCTAACACTACCTTGAGCCAAATTCCTAGACTGGCTGGTGTTTTCTCATGGGATCCCTGTGACTGACAAAGGCGAGATTGTTGTGGTAGGCGTTTGCATTGACTGTCTTGACAACACTTGGCCTGGGCACAGACAGATGCAGTTTCCAATGCAGCCGCTCTTTCATAGGACTGCTATGCCAACAGGAACTCGGGGGAAAAAAGAAAAATGCCTGAGAGATGGGTTTTATAGTCTTAGGAATTGCTGTTGCATTCCCCCATAAAAATCAAAACCGCATAGCCCAAACTACTACAGAGGAGGGAATTTGTCAAAGTTTGCTTTTAATTATGGAGCTCTAGAATGAAAAGAGTTTGTTCTTTTACAAATTTAAATGTAGGAAAACAAAATCTGCATTCTAGTTAGCTTCCTAGCAAAGTCCAAGGCGCAGAGACAGGCCTGTTTTGATGCAGTTCAATAATAGTCTTCAAAGAACAGTTTATGGTACTACCTAAAATGGGTTCACTAGGCTTTTATTTCTATATCTCTATATAGTATATAGAGATATAAAGAGAGTATCATTTTATATATATTTATCATATATAACATATACAGCATAATATGTTATATATAAAATATATGTTGTGTATATGTATAATATATATTATACATATCTTTATATCTCTAACAGAAACTGTTTTGCTTTTATATATGGGCCTTGATCTCATAGTTTAATGTCCCACAATACCACATTTTCAACTTAAAACATCAGTAAATCCATATTCCAGATAAGGAAATGAGATACTAAAAAGTGATTTCCTTTTTGAGATGGCTACAGATCTGTATGTACATCATAGAAAACTGTTGATATCTTTGATCAATACATTTCCAGTCAATCAAAAAAAGTAGCACGCTCATGTTTTTGTCTTCTAGAAGGTAGTAAAAATTCTGTTTAAATAATTAAAGTCTATGCATTTTTCTATTTGCAATTTGGAAAAGATAATCCTGTAAATATCACTAGAGCTGGAAGTGCTGCATTATGCTTACCCTGATACATGGGTATATGTAGAAATAATGACATTTTTAGATTCTTCATTTGCCTGAGCTTGTGACTTGCTGTTGGTAGCTTTCCACTTTCCCAAGCAATGCCACTTTTGTGTGCGTGCATCTGCTAGAAATAGTATTGAAAAATCATATACTTGCAGACTGGCAGATTTTAAATTTTCTCCTTTCCTTTAAAACTCATGTTCTTGGCTTAATTATCAAAGTGTAATGATGTTCTTGCTTGAATTTTTCTAACAGAAAAAAAACTGTTGTAAAAAAAACCTAGTCATGCCCTCGTTGGCTTGAATGTTGTTATTGAGACTTTAATATAACAAGTTGTGTGTTCAGCTTGAGTAACATGTTTTAGTGTAAAGATATGCTGTTTAATGGTAAAGCTTGGTGAAATATTTTTCATCTGGGGTTTTTTTCTGCTCGCTTTTTCAGTGCTAAGTGGAAAAAATATTTTTTGTCACATCTTTTTTTACTAGCAGAAAAACAAAATGAGGGGGAAGAGGAAGAGAGAATAAACTTGATTTAAGAACAAAATGTCTGATATTGTTTTTTGGTATCCCTTGCTTAAGAAGCAAGTTGAGGTTCAAAGAAGAATTCTGCAGTTTCATGACTTTTTATTTTAACCAGCTGATTTAAAATTTAAATACAGGGAAGTTGAATGGGTTTCTTGGGTCTCTGTTTGGACTGTAGATGATATAATTCCTTTCATAAGCTTCCACCTTAAAAGTAATCAGTATTTCTGTTCCCCCTACTTTCTTTGAAGAGCTGTAATAGAAACATATAGTGCATCTCTGACACTTAAAAACTTTATTCCTAGGTGTCAGCAACCTGGTCTAGTGGGAGGTGTCCCTGCCCAGGAATCTTTAAGGTCCCTTCAACTCTAACCATTCTATAACTCTGAGCTTCTATAATGAATGTATAATGGCAAGTTTATACCTGTCTGTCCCTGTCATCAATGATGTCTCTTTAGCTTAAACAATTCCTCTCCTATTTTGTGATGTACAGTACCCTCAACCATACCCTGCAATCTCAAGCACAAATACAGGCTGGGCAGAGGATGGATTGAGAGCAGCTGTGAGGAGAGTGACTCAGAGGTGTTGGTGAATGAGAAGTTCGACACGAGCCGGCAATGTGCGCTCACAGCCCAGAAAGCCAACCCCATCCTGGGCTGCATCAAAAGCAGCGTGGCCAGCAGGTCGAGGGAGGGGATTCTGCCCCTCTAATCTGCTCTCATGAGATCCCACCTGGAAGACTGTGTCCAGCTCTGGGGCCCCCAACATAAGAAGGACATGGACCTGTTGGAGTGGGTCCAGATGAGGACCATGAAGATGATGACAGGGGTGGAGCACCTCTCCTATGAAGACAGGCTGAGGGAGTTGGGGTTGTTCAGCCTGAAGAAGAGAAGGCTCCAGGGAGACCTTACAGCAGCCTTCCAGTACTTCAAGGGGACCCACAAGAAAGCTGGGGAGGGACTCTTTATCAGGTAGTGTAGTGATAGGATGAGGGGTAATGGCTTCAAACTGGAAGAGGGTAGATTTAGGTTAGATATTAGGAAGAAGTTCTTTACTGTGAGGGTGGTGAGGCACTGGAACAGGTTACCCAGGGAAGTTGTGGAGGCCCCCTTCCTGGGAGTGTTGAAGGCCAGGCTGGATGAGGCTTTGAGCAGTCTGGTTTAGTAGGAGGTGTCCTTGCCCATGGCAGGGGGGTTGGAACTAGGTGATTTTTAAGGCCCCTTCCAACCTAAACCATTCTATGAGATATATATATATATATGCAAGGAGTAACCATATCTCTTTTTGAGCTCCCTGCATGAAGCTGAGTAAGCCAAGGTCCGTTAGCCTCCTTCCCTGAGATTGGCTCTCCATCCCTCTCCCTGAGAGCCCCATGCCTTCAGGCACAGCGGTCTGTCTGCACCCATCCCACACTCTCTTCTTACAAAAAGTGCAGCTTGTTCTCACCTCTTTGCTTGTTTAGTTTTCTTCTGAGGTGTTTATAAAGATTCTCAAGCCTCCCCAGGCACCATAATCTCCTTTTCTGAAATACAAGGGGACAAGTGTGTGTAAGTATTCTCAGGACCTGTGTCCAGTCTCTTAGAAAAACACCCAGAGCTGGTCTGTCTTTTTTTTTCTTGAAGAAGTAGAAACCTCAGTTTAGTGTCATTGTTCTGCCAAATGTAAACCAACTGCAGACTTTGGCGATCTTTTGTGGACTTCTGTGGTCAGCATGAGAGCAGCTCTGACGTATTGTGCACACACGTACATGAAATGTGCCTTGAGTATTTGAATCTTTCTCCTGCCTGCCAGCCCTGTTTCACTGAAATGGCTCTGAAGGATTACTGAAATGGAGCATATCCTGGCAGGGGTCTGTATTGGAAAATATTTGTGGGATACGGATGATCGTGAGGTATTTGTGTAAGGAACAAGAGCATACCATACATAGTTCAGACTATTAATACAAAGCAGAGGAGTGTTGCCCTCTTGTTCACCTCATCCAGCAGGCAAGAAGAGCCCACTAACCTGTCAGTGGGCTAGGGAGTGTGGTGGCAGAACTTGCTGGTCTTTCCTAAGCATCTAGAAAAAAACCTTGTGCATCTTATCTTTAGAGATGCTTTCATAGATGTAGCTTCCCCCTGCTCATTAGTAGGGAAAGAAGGGAGCAGATGGGGGGAAAGTCAGAGTTTGCCAGTAAAAGGCAAAATTCTTCTCTAATGATCTACTCTTGGCTTCAAATTGTGGGGCTTTCTTATGGAATTGTTTATTTCGGTCTCATTGTTTATAACATTAAAATAGTTACAATGTTTCATTTTGCTGTGGAAGGAAGCAATCAAAATATTTTGGCTTTGCTTCAGATAAAGATAGTGTTTTCTAAGTAGCTGTCTGTAACCCTAATGGCTGCTGAGACCTCTGTGACTGAGTTGGTGTACCGTGGTGTAGTGACAAGTGTGCAGTGTGGATGATCTAGCTCCACTGACACATTAATAATTTGCATTATTATTACTGTTGTTGTTATATCTTGCAGCAGTAGCCAAAGGCACAGCTTGGCTCAGTCCAACCTAGAAAACTTTGATAACTAAAATGAATTTAGTAAGGATGTGAATACAATGTGCCCACAAAAGTCAAGCAGTGTGTTTTCAGCCTATGACAAGAAGGAACAACTGCGCTGCAGAGCTGACAAACTCATTTTGTGGTGACAGCCACAAAGTAAAGTTTGTTTTTAGTTATAGTATGTGAAACAGGATGTAAAACTAAACCTATTTATTGGCTTTAGTCCACAAAAAGTCTTCCCCAGTAGCAAAGGAAGATTTGAAGGTGGGAAGTGTTTTTTTGGTGGTTTTTTTTTTTAGTAAAATTTTAAGAGTAACTTATATCAGCTGAGTTTAAAGCCCTCTGCATTTCTTTGTTTGCCTGGTTGTTTATAGGTGCGTGTCTATGGCTTGTACAGAGGAACGTGGAGTGGTTTTAACCAGGCGAGGCCTTCTTGGTCTTCAAGGTTTTTAATTCCTAGTTCTGAACATCTCACTATTATTATGGAAGAACTTAGCATCCTATCGGAATAAATAGGTATAGGTTGCATTTCTGGGGTTTTATTTCAAATACGGGAGTTCTTTTCTCTTTGTTGCTGTTTTTTGTTTGTTTTTAAACCTGGTATTAGTTTCTAGTAAGTTCAGATTAAGATGTTTTGGGGTTGTAACGTATGCCAAAACGTAAGGGGGAGTTATTTCTCCCCTTCTTTTGCATGCTGTAGAACTGAAATCTGACTGCAAATGTGGGGGTTTTTGAACAGATTCCATGTATATGTGAAATTGGCTTTCTGAATAGTTTGTTCCAGATTCTGTACAACTGGTCACTTTTCTGTTAAGAAGGGTTTGGAAGAGTCAGTGGAATTTTTTTTTCCTGTTTGGCGAGTGAGAAAGGAGTAGGGGACACTGACTACTGCAGATGCACAGAGCAACAGGGAAAAGCAGTAGGATTCCAGTACTCAAATGTGAGGAATGTACTGGCAATGTATGAAGTAGGGAAAGAGGCACAAGTCAAGACACTTGTCTGCTGTTGTGTATTTTGACCTTCACAGGGAAGAGTTAGGCAACCACTGCATACCAGTCGTTGTAGCAATCCTCTGTCTTGCGAGAAAGTGTCTTGTTGCTGCATAACAAAGTCAGCTCCTAAGCTTTCACCACCACAACTTCCACTTTTCCGACTTATTCTGAATGCAACTTACCCTAGTTTATTACAACAGTACTTGAGAAGTTTTCTTCCCCCTCCCTAGATTTAGACATTACGCTGGGATCTCTAATCTTATCTCTGATCAGTCTTTCATTCTCCTGTTAGTATATTGATCCCATCTCCTGCCAAGTGAAACCAGTTCAAAAGCTCCCTCCATGTTTGCTCTCATCTCAGTATATCTGACTCTTCCTCCCACTCCAATAGGTAGAAATTCAGCTCTTCCTTCTTTTCTCTTGAATTCTGGTTTGCTTTTTGCATGTCTCAATCCGGTTTCACTTTCCTATAAAACTTGCAGGTTGGCTTGAAACCATCCTGCAGGAGAAGAACTGCTAGTGGGAATGAAGCTGCCAAAGAACTCTGCATCTCAGAGACAGGACCTGTCAGCTTCATCCCTTTCCATTGCCACCATGGTAGAAGGCTGATTTACAGCTTGGCTATTCATCAGAGGTCCTTTTAATGGCTCTGTCATAATTTTGAGGTGCTAGTTCCCATTTCTGTAAAGACTAGAAGAAGCAGGCTGGTGACTGGTCTGTCACAGGCACAAGCTGAGCTGTGCAAGCAAAGTAGTTTTCTCAGGGGCTATAGAAGGAACTTCTCCAGGAACTTGGAGCCCTCTCAAACCTCACTGCTTGCTGTGCCAAGTGCAACAGCCACTTTTCAGTCATGCTTTCTTTAATCAAGACACAAAACCAGTCTCCCCAAAAGAAAACATTTCACTCTGAGTATTAGTAGAGAAGGCAGGAGAGAGTACAAACTGTCTGTGACACAAGATAATTGTATTGCCTTATGCAATACATACCACTTTGCCTGCCTTTTTTCATCTGCTCAGTCTCCAAGCACTGCTGGCATTGCAGGAACCCAAGCCTCCTGGTTATTTCAGGTCACTCGCAGGTATTGCTGCATCTTCCTCAACCTGACTCAGTTGCTTCAAACCTGTGGTTAGAAGTCAAGTCCGGTTTGTCACTCAGTATTGAAGGGTTGTGCCCAAGCGCAAGAGCCTGTATTGCTGACCAGAGATGGGGGGAAGAGGTCTCCCTTTGCCCAGCAGCCTGAATTGTAATTCTAGTGCCATTTTTCTGTGATCCTGGTTAGTTCCTTTTATATTGCTCTACATTTGTTTTTTTTCTCACTATTTTTTTTCCTGTCATTTTTATCAGGCGTTTTTATAAGCAGTTAGTTACTTTTATTCATTTGCTAAGGACCACATAGTTAGAAGCCCCATGGGGTCAGCTTATGCTTTGTATGTTTTTATATCTAGTATTTGGTTGTTTCTTGGTCTGCTTGTCCTTCTCTCGTTTTCACTGTCTTCTGTAGACCTTCATGAGTGGGGTTTGGGTTTCTTGTTATTTTAAAGTATGGATAGACTACAAATGCACCTGTAGTGAATCAGTTAACTAGTTTCTTTGTCAGTCATATTCCCAAACTCCCAATTAACTCAACTGTGTAACTTTAGCTATTAGACTTCAGAGGCTTAAAGTTTATGTAGCATTTCCTTGGCTTGCCACTGGTGCAGTAAGTCTGGTGCAAGAACCTCCCTGTTTTCCATTTAGAACAGAGTCTGGTATGGACGAAAGAAACCCCGAATTTCCCATCTTCTGTTGCATTGTGGGGTCTTCCTACACTGCTCTGCTCTGGCCTTTTCCCAACTAAATGAGATCTGAAGCCCACCAAGCACCTTTGTTCAAGTTGCGATGCTCTTGCTTCCTTTCCTGCTGACTAGTGCAAAGGAGACACACAGCACTTGCGTTCCAAATTTTTGAACAAATGCCTTGCTCCAACTGTTTTGAAGAAGCAGCAGCCAGCTACTCTGCTTTTCCCTCTTTGTTTTTAAAGTAGCACTGCTTTGCTCTTGAATCTATTTAATTGGTTTCCTGCTGGAAAGAAACTAAAGGGCTGCCTTTGCCAATTAGCTAGGGCAAAGTACTGTATTAGTAGACAATGTAGGTTAACCAAGGATTTCAGAAAAGAAATGTGGGATACCTTTGATGGTTAAGTACTTCTCCTTTGGTGGGGTGTTCTTTTCATTAAATATGGAATAGGAATTCAAAGACATTCCAGGGTGCAGTTCCTTCCCGCTGAAAGTTTTCTTCCTGTCTAGTTTTAATATTGACAAACTATTTCATCCTAAAAGCACGTGGAGCCCTTAATTCCTAGCCAAGCACTTATTGTCCTTTGACCAAAAAAAAATATATCTAGAGAATGATTTCAGGCCTGTGACACAGCTTACTCATGTAATAGGCTATCTTTAGGAACATTAATAGCCATAGTTCAAATGAAATTTCTATTATTGGCCTCCTAGATTGCTAGGTACAATAAAGTCAACCAAGAGAGAGCAAGCAGATTGAGTTTGTTACTAGGAATATCTAAAACAAACCACAAAAGCTAATTTTAAGCAGTGGGTTGCAAGCCACATTGTTTAGTTTAGAGCTTCTGGAGCAATTCCTTTCCAAACATCTCTATTTTAAACTGGTATGTTGGACCACTGTGGCTATTCTTTCATGGTGTCCTTAACATAAAACACTATTGGTGAACATTAAATAGGAAAAAGCAACAATTACTGAACTTGCAAAAGTAGATTCATTTATTTGTACAGTGGATTCCCTTTAAATAGGGAGTATGTCTGAAGAGCTGGGTGGGTGGTGTGTGTGTGTACCACGTTACTTGGCTTGGACCATAATGAACGACCTCGTCTATGATCTTCCCAGAAGCTGAAAAGAGGGCAGGCTTCTGTGGCTTAGGTCTTGTTTTGCTTGGGAAAGCACGAGTTGAACTTGGAAAGATTCCTACTATCTAAAATGTTCAACGCGTGGCCTCTGGAAAGTGTAGAATATCCTTAACACTTTTTAATTCAGCCTTTTTAATAACAACAACTTCCAGTGAAATTTTGTTTTACTAGCGTTTTTCTGCTTTATTTTTAAATATTATTTCAATGTTAAATGGTTGATGTGATTGCTTCTGCTTTTTTAGGCTGCGTATAAAAGGGAGGAAGCTACAGGGGTCAGAACTGCTCAGACAAATACTGTTTCAGTGATGCTTCCTGACACCCAAGTGGGTCTCGAGAAAATGGTTGTCCACTAAATTCAGCTACTTATCCATTTTCTGAGGCAGAGAATTTAGTACTGAGGGTATTAATATTAGTTGAATTGTTTTAAACTTTGTTAGTATTGATGTTAACTTCTGAAACCTGTGGTCCACTGCAGTGTGTACTATGCAAGTATAAAAGAAAAAGTAAAATCTTTTTTTCTCCACAGAGGAGACTGCAGTCTGAGGGTGATACTGACCCTATTCTGGTGTCCTGGTTTAAGATAAAACAGAACCAGTCTTCTTTTCAGTAACTTTACTTTTCAGCTAAGTCTCTTAAGTCTCTCTAACAAACTGCATGCCCTGAAACTAGCAGCATATTTTTCAGACAGTGTCTGCTGCCAGAGTGATAACGTCTGATGTTTAATACCAAGGAATGGGATGCAGAGAGGTTCTTGCTTATCCTTATTGCTGTAACAGCCGAGGTCAGCTCACTTTATGTGCTCTGTTGGAGGGCTGGAAGAGGAAAAGCGTAGAGGAGTCACACCTGTGGGGACAGGGGACCCGAAACTGACCAACCAACTGACCACTTTACATAAGGTGGCTTAGGGAATCTGTTTTGTATATTGAGCCTTTAAATATGCGTTGCTTCTTTTTTCTGTTTCTTTCTTTAAGGAAGTAAAATGGCTTGCTCCTGGTAATGTCAACTTCCTTTAAAAAATATCAAGACTCACTGTTTTGTTCTTAAAGCTCTTCTTTATAAACCCCAGGAATGATGAGCACAAACTTAAGCTGCCCTAGAAATGTTTTTCCTCCTTGCCAGAATAAGTCTATGCAAATTGCCCTCACTTTATGCTGCAGGCCAGATCTCTCTGCTGGGAAACTGTGAAGAATAAGTACGTGTTTTCTCTCCGCGTGCCAGCGTGGTCTCTGCTGGTAAGCAGGTCAGCGCTGCCACCCGCGAGAAGCGTGCAGCGAGGGCTGTGTTTCGGTATCCCTCCTGCCCACGCTCACGCGCGGGTGGGTGTTGCGGGTCGAGCAGGACGCAGGTGACTCACGCGGAGCTACAAACCAGAACGGCTCCTATTGAGTATGCTGCGTGGGATATACCCAACACGCCAGAACTGAGTGCCTGTTGCAATGCATGTGTTAATTTGGGGAAGGGGTTAATTTGGTCTAGGAACAGTAGGAGCCGATGCAAAATGTTCTGTCTTGTGAGTAGGCTGTCACTCTCGCTACCCAGCGCATCGGTAGCGAAGTCAAGTCCTCTGGTCAAATTGGGTGGTCTTGCATTGCTTAATTGTAACCTGAGGTGTTCCCTTTTTAGCATGATGCATTACTTGGGTATGTAGGGGGTGTCAGGTGCTGACTTAAATCCCTTCAGTGTTCTCTAACAATGCAGTGATGTGTAAGGCAATATGCTTTATTTATTTTGTCTTTAACTGGAATTCAAATCAACTATGCTGGCATGACATTAGAAAAGCTTCTCTATTTAATTTCTCTTGGTAGCTTATTCTATACCAAGCTGTCATTTTGCTTTCATTTTAAATATCTGTTCTGTTTGGGTAACTCAAAAGTCAAGTCTCTTCCATAATATTAAAGGTTAAAAACTAAAAAAGTCCTAATCAGCTCCATACTGTCCTTACTAAATTAATTAATTGCCAGGGAAAGCCACTTAGAAATGTAGAGCTGCCAGTAGTTTCTTTTCTTCAGGTTTTGTTATAAATGAGGAAAGAAAAACTATCGCTCAAGTTGCAAAAGCATCTTAATTTGCTACAATTAATCAATGAATGAGAGGAGAAAACTAAATGGAAACTAGAAGTAATAAACCAAGGTTCAACACCTATTGATTTTTAAGAGCTATGCTCAAGTTCACAAAGCAATATGGAGAAATTCCCAATAGCATTCCTCTACATGTGTTCCTGAAATCAAAGCTCTGTAACGTACCGGTACTTGTCACCTCGAGAACTGTAGCCTGGGGAGCCCTGAAGCTCCCCAGTGTTTCCGCTGTGGTGAACCTGGGCTCTTTTCTTTCTTTGCCTTAACGCTTTCTGCTGTCTCTACGTGCCCTTAGCGCCTCAGCCTTCCGTTTCGGTCTCTCTGCCTTCGCTGTTGCAGAGATGTTGCGCACGGTCTCTGCCATGTGCAGTTGGGGTGCTCCAGTGCTTCTGCTTTCTGCAGTAAAATGGGAATGTGTGTTATACTGCAAGCGGTGCTAAATGTGGGGAGAGGGGACAAAAACCACCACCACCAATAAAGTGGGAAGCATTACTGTGCAACAGTAATATGCCTGTGAATTGCAGAATCACTTAGGTTGGAAGAGACCTTCAAGATCATCGAGTCCAACCATAAACCTAACACTGTCAAAACCACCACTAAACCATGTCCCTCAGCACCACAACTACTCAATCTTTTAAATACCTCCAGGGATGGCGATTCTACCACTGCCCTGGTCAGCTTGTTGCAATGCTTGATGTCCATGGAAAAGGTTAAGTTTTTCCTAATATCTAAACCTACCCTGGTGTGACTTGAGGCTGTTGCCCCTTTTCCTATCGCTTGTTACTTGGGAAAAGAGACCGACTCCCACCTCGTTATAGCCTCCTTTCAGGTAGTTACAGAGAGCGATAAGGTCTCCCCTCAGCCTCCTTTGCTCCAGGCTAAACAACCCCAGTTCCCTCAGCTGCTCCTAATAAGACTTGAGCTCTTACCGTCTTCATTGCCCTTCTCTGGACATGCTCTAGCACATCGGTGTCCTTCCTATACTGTAGCGCTCAAAACCTGAACACAGTACTCGAGGTGAAGGATTAGAGCTGGGGCTGATGTCGAGGCTAATACATTACACCTCTGAAAATACTCCAAATGCTGATTGTCACCCTGCAGAGTGAGAATAGGAAGAGAACATGCAGTCACAGAATCACAGAATGTTAAGGGCTGGAAGGGACCTCTAGAGATCATCTGGTCCAAACCACCTACCAGAGCAGGTCCACCTACAGCAGGTTGCATAGGATGGCGTCCAGGTGGGTTTGGAATGTCTACAGAGTTGGAGACTCCACCACCTCTCTGGGCAGCCTGTTCCAGTGCTCTGCCACCCTCGAAGTAAAGAAGTTCCTCCTCATGTTGAGATGGAACTTCCTACATTCAAGTTTGTTCCTGTTGCCTCTTGTCCTGTCACTGGGTACCACTGAAAGAAGACTGGCCCCCTCCTCCTGGCACCCTCCCTTTAAGTACTTGTAAACATTGATGAGATTTCCCCCTCAGTCTTCTCTTCTCCAGACTAAAAAGACCCAAGTCCCTCAGCGTTTCCTCATAAGAAAGGTGTTCCAGCCGCCTAATCATCTTTGTGGCCCTTCACTGCGCCCTCTCCAGCAGTTCCCTGTCCTTGAACCGGGGAGCCCAGAACTGGACACAGTACTCCAGATGTGGCCTCACCAGGGCAGAGTAAAGAGGGAGGATGACCTCCCTCGACCTGCTGGCCACACTCCTCTTGAAGCACCCCAGGATGCCGTTGGCCTTCTTGGCCACAAGGGCACATTGCTGCCTCTTGGGCATCCTGTTGTCCTCCAGGACTCCCAGGTCCCTCTCTGCAGAGCTGCTTTACAGCAGGTCAGCCCCCAACCTGTACTGGTGCATGGGGTTATTCCTCCCCAGGTGCATGACCGTACACTTGCTTTTGTTGAATTTTGTAAGGTTTTTTCCTGCCCAGCTCTTCAGCCTGTCCAGGTTGCGCTGAATGGCAGCTCGGCCTTCCGGGGTGTCAGCCACCCCTCCCAGCTTCATGTCATCAGGAAACTTGCTAATGGTACACTCCATCCCTTCATCCAGGTCATTGATGAATACATTGAACAGGACTGGACCCAGTACTGACCCCTGAGGAACACCACTAGTTACAGGCCTCCAACTAGACTCTGCCCCACTGATCACAACCCTCTGGGCTCTACCTGCCAGCCAGTTTTCAATCCACCCCACTGTCCATTCATCTAACCCACATTTCCTAAGCTTGCCTACAAGTATGGTGTGGGAGATGGTGTCAAAAGCGTTGCTGAAGTTAAGGTAGGCAACATCCACTGCTCTCCCATCTATCCATCCAGTCATGATCCATGATCTGTCCATCTAATGCAGAGCTCACCAGCCTATGTGCTGTGGTAGGTACCTGCTCATGTGTCTGAGGCACAAATAAACTGTGAGCCTCTTAGTTATGTGGTAACCTTGAGGCAGAAGAGGTTATCAGTAGCTTCTTATAACTCAGGTGATGTTCTAATTGCTAGATCATCCTTTATTTGGCGTGTGCAATCTCAGTGGTTCACACTGACATAAGAAATTTCTCTTGATTGTGTTTATTGAAGGTCTTCCAAGGCCTGTGCTAAATGACTTAACTGGATTATCAGTAAGAAAGGAGGAAGAAACCAGACCAAATTAAACATCTGCCCCTAATGAAAGTGTTATAATAGTAACATATAACAATACTAAGGGGGCCTACAGGGAAGGTGGGGAGGGACTTTTCATAAGGGACTGTAGTGACAGGATGAGGGGTAACACTTTTAACCTGGAAGAGGGTAGATTAAGATTAGATATTAGGAAGAAATTCTTTACTGCGAGGGTGGTGAAGTACTGGAACAGGTTACCCAGGGAAGATGTGGATGCCTCATCCCTGGAAGTGTTGAAGGCCAGGTTGGATGGGGCTTTGAGCAACCAAGTCTAGTGAAAGGTGTCCTTGCCCATGGTGGGGGGGTTAGAACTAGATGATCTTTAAGGTCACTTCTAACTCTAACCACTCTCTGATTCTGTGATAATAAGAATCTGTCTTCAGGTGTACTAGTCCATGTAAGTGGCAGGTCTGCGCCCAGGCATGTGTTGATTGAATGTCATGTCAGGACATGATTTGGAGAAATGTAGTTGGAACATGTAATTCTGTTATGTGTGAAAGGAAACTTGGGAACAAACAACACTTTGTTCACCAAGCTAGAGGGGCTGAGATATTAACATAAACCATAATGGAATTAAATTTCGTAATGCTGCTTAAAAAAGGCAAACTGCTCTTCTCCCAGAGAGAAGAGGGAAACTTGTCCCAAGCCAGTTGCCTAGTAGGACACCCTGTCCGCTTCTGTTTGGGTGATGTGGGCTACCCTGCCCTGGATACTGGGCAGCAGAGGTGAGATTGAAGAACTGGACTGTGGTGCTGAAGATGTGATGGGAAGAAGTCAGGCTGCTTCAAGCATTAGAGCAACAGTATCATGTATAGGAAAGGGGATAAAAAGACAAAATAAAACTTTTAGAATGATGTGTGCAGAGAGAGATTTGAATCCAGAGTCGTCAAGTTTGTCAGGCCAGAAGTTTCTTGTAAAATGTCCTAGCTGGCAGGTGTGATTTTTTTCATGTGAAACATCAGATGATATGAAGGGTTGACTATTTGGTGAGAGATGCAGGAATTCTCAACTGTCTTCCTCTGTGACCGTTTTTAAATTCCGTACTCCTATGAAGAGAAACAGTGAGTAGTGAGTACTGTTGATCAGGCTGGATCCTGTTTGCAGGGTGTATCAAGTAGGATGTATTGGAGTTTTCTGAATGTTAGAGAGAAGGGAAAAAAAATAAAAATCTCGGTCATCTATAATCCATCCCATTGCACAGCCCAAACCCATTTGGTTTGTTGTCAGGAGACTGAATTCTTCCAGAAAGATGTAGTAGGTTTTTTTCTTTTCCATTTGGGTGTTTGTTTTTTTCTTTGGCTAATGTGCGTGATACTAGACACGTGATCCCCCTCTGAAGGCCTTCAAAATCACTTTCCTTCCTCTCACTAGGTATGGAATGTAGGCAATTATCTTAGAAAATCTGCTTCTTTAGGCACCAACAATAGGGTGACTATCTTAGATAGTCTGGATCCCATGCTAAGTTTCTCCTTGTGCTTAGTCCAGCGTGTCACACTGACATGGTGAGTGAGTTTGTATACCATAACATCTAATTAAAATACACTGTACTCTTCTGTCTTCTGAAGACTAGAGGAGCAGTTCTGGGTCACAGCTGATGCACAGTGCGATACGGTATGTTGAAAGCTGTTATTCCTGCTGAGAAGGTGTCCAACTTGTAGCTAGAGTTGCTGGTTTTAGGCATTTACTTTTGGAAAAAGTAAAAGTAATTTTCCAGATGGCTGTAATTATGGCACAAAACATTTCTGTGAAGCTTTACGCTTTCTATGAAGTGTCTCTCTCTTTTCTTGTACTTTGGCAATGTTTTCTTACTAGTCCTATTGACTAATGTGCTCTGTTGGTTCTTCACCCTCTTAATATGTAGAAGCCAGCTATTCTGAACAAGGGAGATCTTCGTGCTAATCTGAGGGGTAGGTCTGTGGCAGAAGACTGGGAACTTGCTGTTCACACTGGGAGCTGTGAAAAATGCTGTCTTTTACAAATATCTGCCCAGAATTTGGTGGTTATTATTGAGTCACAGGAACAAAGACAGCTGTGGGTACGTTAGTAAGACTTCACCGTGCTCTGCTGTTTTCAGCTAGCAGCATATCTGCTTTGCAGTTGAAGCGTAACATGTGAAGAGATGATACTTGTGTACGTGTTAGCTCACATCCTGGCTGTAATACATTGTTAAAACGTGAGCTTCATTGTTAGTATACAACTGTAAGACAGCAAGAGGGTTTGTGTTGGGTTTTTCCAATTTTGATTTCCTTTTGACTGGTGGAAATGAGATAATTGCTCAGCTGGTCTCTCAAAGGGGCTCAGTCAGAACTGGAGCTCCACTCCCCTTGCTCATATTCGCATTTTCTCAGTAATTTTGCATAGTGGTGGGGTTTTTTTGCATGTGGTTTCTCGCTTTAAGCTTCCATGGCTTTCCCCCTTCTCCCTGCTCTGCCCAAAGAAAAAACCCACAGAGCGCAAGCTTGCTGTTATTTGGGCTTTGTGTAAACATAGCTCTTACTTTTCTGAGAGATTCCACTGTGGAGAAGGAAAAACCTTGTGGTAGGTTAAATTTTCAAACTGCCCCTTACTGATTTATTGCTATTGTGGGGACAGCTCAGAGTGCGCTAATTCGTCAGTTCCTTGTAAGCAGAGAGGACAGAAAGAATAGGAGGAAGCAAGGAAAGGGGTGGAGGAGGAATGAGTTGGGGAAGAGAAAAATAAAAACATGGGAAAATGTTAGGGATGGGAGGAAAGACATAGCAGAGCAGTTGTTTTTGACTGGGAGGTTTATGAGTTTCTGGAAAATAATAAAACAAGATGTTACCCTAGAGAGCAGTGGAATTGTTTCTGCTCTTGTTATTACTGTTGCCTTCATAAGCTAGAAAATAATTGAGCCATGAGTGACTTCTCACTGCTAGGTAGTGTTCAGGGGTTGTTGCAGCTTAGGTTGCAGTTGGTTGGCTTTGGTTAGGACTCTCTTTTAGGTTGGCTTTGTCTTACCTCACTTCAAGACCCCTTACAGGTATTGCCTGATCAATTCACCCTGGGCTCCTTTCATTGTGGGAGAGGCATATTAGGACCAGCAAGAGGGCAAGGGTAGAAATCAGCCTAAGATTTAAGGTATTTTAAATGCAGGTGGCCACTGGGTTACCTGTAGCCAGTAGTAGAGCTCTGGTTGGTATGGCCAGCAGAAGTGCCAAAATAGTCAGTACACCCTAAAGCAGGCACCTACAACCCATGGCTGTAATGGGAGCTCATAGGTGGAAAATGTGAAAGTATCTTCTTATCCATTTTAATTTGGATTACGACTTAACTGTGTTCTGAGCTGCCTTTCTTGGTTGATGAATGCCTACTGTGCAGCCTTTGGAGTACCCAGGGTTTTGAGCATTAATTCTCTTAACAAAGGTGGTGGCTACAAGGTTCAGAATACTGTGTAAATCTGAAAACTTTCTAACCACCAGCTTGATTCCAGTAGAAGCAAAGCCTGAAAACATTCAGCCAGGAAAATGAGTTTGACTGCTTCTGATTTTGTCTTCTGATAATCAAAAAAGCCAAGTCAACAGGATGTTTCACTCTGAAAGTCTCCTGGTTGTTGCTGGCATCTGCTGAAATGGTTTTTCATATCGCAACTCCTTTCAAGAAAGATTACACTGCTTTTGTTGTATTCAACTGTCAGTGGAGAGGGAAGGTTTGGGTTTTTTTTTTCCTGAACTCGTGTTCCTTTGATCGCGATGCCAGTAAGATGTTTTAATCTGTACTTGATCTCAGTCTCACTGCTATTTCAGTCATGTAGTCTTGGTTCTGGTTGTTTGGAACTTGAGGAGAAGAGGAACAATGGAGTGTAGAGCCTCACTTCATATGGAGAAAATCTTTCTTATTTTCTAGACTCTGTGTGCAGCTGATTTCCCTGTCTCTAAGATGCTTACAGAGCTTGAACATTTTCAACTGTTAATAATTTAACCCGTGGTCTTTCACACTTTTGCATGGGCTTAGCAGTTGCCACAATAATTCATAGAGGTACTTTGTCTCAGCCCTAGTATTCAAAGGCATTGCTTCATTGCATTAAAGTTTATGGGAATTTTTAATGAGGATCTAATGGGTTTATGATGGGATGATGCAAGGACTTCCTAGCTCTCACCTGAGGTGCTCTGCTCCCCCAGGACTCCTATGATCTCTTGGATAGCAAACATCAATTACGTACATGAATTCTGAGCAATATTCCTTAATACTACTGCTCTGTCCTCTTGTTTGTGTTGTCTTTTGGGAATATTGACTGTTTGGGGCATAATACGGTGGAATTCCACTTCAGGTGTTGTACTCTGCGCAACAAAATATACCTCTTCTGGGAACACCCAGGAAGATCTTTTTCACAGAATGGTAGGTGTTGGAATGGACCTTCAGAAATCATGTAGTCCAACCCCCCTGCCAAAACATATTTACCTACAGCAGGTTGGACAGGAACGCATCCAGGTGGGTTTTGAATATCTCCAGCGAAGGAGACTCCACCACCTCTCGAAGCAGCCTGTTCCAGATCTGTCGCCCTCAAAGTAAAGAAGTTTTTCCTCATGTTTAAATGGAATTTCCAGTGTTACAGTTTGTGCCTGTTGGCTGTTGTCCTGTAGCTGGGCACCACTGAAAAGAGTCTGGCCCCATCCTCTTGACAGCTGCCCTTTAGATATTGGTAAGCATTGATGAGCTCCCCTCTCAGTCTCCTCCAGGCTAAACAGACCCAGGTCTCTCAGCCTTCCCTCATAAGGGAGATGCTCCAGTCCCTTGATCGTCTTTGTAGCTCTTTGTTGGACTCTCTCCAGTAGTTCCCTGTCTTTCTTGAACTGGGGAGCCCAGAACTGGACACAGTACTGCAGATGCAGCCATGTGCTTTTTAAAGCACCCCAGGAGACCATTGGCCTTCTTGGACACAAGGGCACATCACTGGGGTGGGCATCCTGTTGTCCACCCAGGACTCCCAGGTCCCTCTCTGCAGAGCTGCTTTCCAGCAGGTTAGCCCCCAATCTGTACTGATGCATGGGGTTATTCCTCCCCAGGTGCAGGACCCTACTGTCCCCTGTTTCCTTCTTATTTTCCCCATGTCTTTCTTGTGTTCTGTCTGCCTTCTCACCTCTTTTTTCTTTTTATTAAATTATAGGTTTGGGGGTTTTTTTCTTCCCAGCTTTGAATTTTCCAGTTCTTTCTCTTTTTCCCTGACCACAGTTTCTTTCACATGGAGTAAAATGATTTTTTTCTTTCTTTGAAATGTTTTCACCCCTGCCTACAGGGTCTGAATAACAGCCACACCCAGTTTATTTCAGGTTGCTGCTGTTTGGCAGTGCTTCGAGAAGCCACAGTGGCACCAGAGCTGGTCACAAACACAGGAAAATGCAAGGTCAGAAAAGTCCTTGGCTCCGTCACATTATTGAGCGGCTGTATTTTTTGGGATACATGAAAGGATCTTGTCCTCAGAGGTACTTCTGCATGGGCAGAAGATGAGCTTGTGGCGTGTCTATTTGTAGTATTCTTTAGAAGTTGGAGCTTTAAAAATCTGTCTGATTTCTATGTTTGTCTCCATAATATCTCTTCCCTTCTACCCATCATGCATTTGGTAGGCAGCATGGTTGTATACATCTATAGATCTAGAAGCTGCCCATTACTTTTCTAATATTTAAAATATTTTGTGGTCTATGCTGTAATCAAACCAAGCTGTGTATCTTTTCATGTTTTATTTTTTGCCTTGTGATAATCTAATTTCTCAGGAAAAGAAACAAGAAAAATTGTTAGCCAGGTATTTAGCAAAGAAATTTTTTTTAACTTCCCCTAACAGTCACTTTTCCCAGAAGCGGTCCAGTAGCCTTTTTTTATTTTTTCCTCTTGATGCTATTGTTCAGGTACCTTTTATTAGTGAGAAAACAGCTGTTCTTCCTCTCTTTTTTTTTCTTGGGCATTGGAATGTTTGAATGTAATCTTCACACATGTATATATATTTTTAAATTTTATATATGTGTGCATATGTGTTAGTTATTTATATATATTTAAAATCTGGCGGTTTTATCAGTCAGGAGGGTAAAGTAAAGAAACACAGTGGCCATTCCTGGGGTGGACCAAAGTCCCTGGAATAATGCTTTCAACTCAAGGAAGAGCCTGTTTGCCATATGCTAGACAGGCCAGGAGATTGAAGTTGCTGACAGCGTGTTAAGCTTTTACATGGTGTTTTATCTTGTCTGGGCTCGGGCCCTGGAATAGTTTGAAGATAAGAACAGAGATGGTGAGCTTGGAGTTGATGGTTAGCCAGTGGAAGGACTTAAAGGCCAGGTCTGAAGAGTTCACGGTAGACTATGCGTTGACATGACTTTCTGCAGTATTCTGTACAAGCTGAAGTTCCTTACGCGTTGAAAAGAGTTATGCCTGAAAACAGCAGCGTCTTATACTGTTGGAAGGCAGAACATGGCTTTATTGGTTGGAGTTGTCTGGAATTCAAAGGACAGCTGATAGCCGCCGGACTTGCGCAATTGATTGTGAATCGGATTTATGAGTGCGCCTTAAGAGTTAGGTGGACATTTGGCAGGATTTAAGAACCTAGGGAAGGAAAGCACCAAACTTCTGTAAGCAAGTCCTCTCTAACAACCTAAGCATCTACGTAAATCCGATCTTCTGTGCATTAGTTTGCCTGACGTGTAGCGGACAAAATTGTTCTACTTTACCTCCCAAGCAGTTCTGTAAGGATGAAGACTCAAGAGACAGCCAGTTAATGCAGTGATAGATGCCAGTAACTCACTGGGATTGGTAAGAGAGAGATACCAAGTCTGCCTGCTGACTTTTATAACCATAAAAATCTACCTAGTGGGTGAATTCATGCATTGATTCGTTACGTAGAGGGACTTCTAAATGGCCTTATCAGTCTGTGCTACTGTTGCATAATAAAAACTGGCAACACCAACAAAAAATAGCTTTCTATTTTACACTTCTCTTCTATGTGGCCTTCTTTCATATTTCCCTAGCCTTACAATCCTTCTGAGGATCCTTGGAAGAGCCTAGGAACAGAAAAAAATGGCATCAAGTTCAAACTCTGACAGAGGGGTAACAAATCTAAGATGCGGGACTGTTGCTGAACACTTTCAGCCACCAGCCTTGATGGTGGAAAGTAATCCCTGCTGAGTTGAGGGTCTTGGAGATAGCTGTGGAACCATGTGCAGTGAGGTACAGCTGTGGCTACATAAGAAGGGTCAGAATTATTTAGGCAAGTCAAAACATTCACTTAATAGCTGTGGCAGGCAATGCCAGTTCCAGAGTGCAGTGTAATAGCCTTTATACAGATAACTCCACTTCAGAAATGTGCTTTTTTTTTTTCCACGTAAGTAAAAAATCTGGGGAAAATTTTATAGATTTATATTTTTATGTATTTATAAATATTAAATGTATAACTATAATATATAAGCATACTTTATATATTAAACAAATATATAAAATTGTACGGTGACAGATGTATTTGACTTCATGTAGGAAGACGTATAACCTGAATTATAAATACACATATATATATTTAATTATCTATACAAATGTATATGTACAGAGCTAAAACTGCACTGTCGCAGATGTGTTTGATTTCATCTTGTAGCCTGGATTATTTTAACCAGAGCTGTTTTGACAAAGAGGGGCAACAGGAATGAGAACCAATTTTACATCCGATTTAAATCCCTTCCTTTGACTTCTAAAAGAGCTGTTTTCCATCATGTCAGTAAATTCAAATTAAGATAACTCCTTAAGGCAGATGACTTAAGTGTACCTGATTAACTAGCTGTCTGGTAGGAGAGGGGACTGAAGGCCTTTATTTAGAGATTAAACCCATCCCTGATGTAAAGCTGAAATTTAGGTTCTGTTGAAAGCTCTACTTGGAGTCTTGCTTGGTGAAAAAGACCCACCAGTTAAAGCGTGCTGACTATTTAATTCAACCATATTTTCTGCTGACTTTTTTCTTGCATAGCTGGTCATGTATCTATGAAGTGTTAACTTGATGCAACTGCAGCTTGACTGTACAGTGCCATGAAATATTTGACGACAGTGGAGTAACAAATACACTGGTTTATGATTTCTTGAATGACTTGCATGGAAGAAAGCTGCATTATTTCCTGCTTTCACAGGTTTTTTTCCCCCACAGAATTTTTCACAATATTTCTCTTTCATTGTTTTCTGCAACTTCTTGCAGCCTGGAAAGAAAGAATTATTCTATTATTTCTTACCAGAGATCAGGGCAGCCATTTGTTCTCACTTGAAAATATAGTCTGTGTAGGTGGACCAAAAACTAAAGGATTACTGTTCAGAAATGCAGCTTGTATTCACTTAATTCATTAATTGTTGTGCAGGAGTAATGAAAGATTCCTTTCCCCTCCACACTCATGTCCCAGAACACATAGCAGTCTATGTTTTAAATATATTAACCTGTTGCTACAGCAACAAGACTTCAGTCCCTTCTGTCTTATTATGCAGTGGTTCCTCTTTTGTGTGGATGTGCACATAGGTGCAGAATTAAGTAGTCATTAGTCAGGTTGCTGATTATTTATGAAAAGACTGCTCTGAACAAATTATTACTAAAGCTATTTCCTGTGTCTCCTACTCCCAGCTTGCTTTGGGATTCTGTCCTAGAAAATGATGGGCTGTATTACCGCGTTTCTTAAAAATTCAGTATTAACAGATATTTTGCAGACCGCGGTCTGCAAAAATATGTAAATGAGACTGACCTTGGCTACAGTAGAGTTTGGAGCCTGAACTATCGACCAACTTCCCTTCTTGTTTTCTGTGTCTCACTAGTCTGATTTGGCATACTTGTTATCAGGGCCTGTGAAGCACTGATGTTTGTACCAAGTTTGGTAATCAACACTAAATCTCTAATGAACTAAATATTTATTGGGGAAAGATCTGTTCAGTAGTCCAATCGGACTGCAGTTCTATACCTTTACTAGCTGTATTTCCTGGGGTCTCCTAGCAAATAGCCAAACCGTGAGGCAGAATTTTCTACAGGCTGGTGGAAAATCTAGTGATGTGTCTGGTAGCTACACCACTTAGATGCACAACAGCCTGTGGTACTAGATAGGATCCACCTAAGGTATGGGGATCCACCCACTGAGGGAGCTGGTGGAAGTGCTCACCAAGCCTCTTTCCATCATTTATCAGCAGTCCTGGCTAACTGGGGAGGTCCCAGTTGACTGGAAGATAGAAAGGAAGATAGAAAATGTGATGCCCATCTACAAGAAAGGCCCGAGGATCCAGGGAACTACAGGCCTGTCAGTCTGACCTCGGTGCCGGGGAAGGTTATGGAGCTGATCATCTTGAATCAGCTGGTCATCTTCGGCAGGGGGATGCCAGTACCTGCTCCAATGTTTTGTTCCTCTAGAGCTCCTTTCAGTTGCTTTCTCTTTCTTCTTCCTGTTACTCTCCCTGAAGCATTGCACATCACAAGGAAGCATGAGAATCCATTCTGAAGCTGTAAGAGGTGACAGCTATGGAGCGTTAGGAGTCTTAATGTGATTTTGACAGGAGGTAGTTTTTTCTCTGTTGTTCTGTTGTGAAGTTTGGTTTTGGGTTTTTTTAAGGTTTCTTAAGCATCATGATGTAAACACAGGAGCTTATTACTTAGTTGCAACGATGTGCCAGATAATCACGAAGCAAGATCTAGTTTGTGCTTTTGAAAGCTTCATTCCCTGTGTTCCTTTACAGGGATACCCAGCAGAGATGTTCCACTGGGATGTAGTAGCTTTCTGTATGTGTTTTCCAAGGCTAGGTGGCAGATTTCTTGATTCTTGCTTTAATGCCATTGGTGACAACAGATATTTATTTCCTTGCAAATGAATGCAAGTTTTAATTATTAAGACTATTTTAGCATATATTTAGCAAGTAATTGAGGTTGTAATGATATGTGTGCATATAATG
The DNA here is from genome assembly GCA_013398295.1 of Chionis minor. Lineage (NCBI taxonomy): Eukaryota > Metazoa > Chordata > Aves > Charadriiformes > Chionidae > Chionis > Chionis minor. The sequence goes on from VZSF01000234.1 coordinate 550,982, forward strand.
CTGCAGTAGGCTAAAGTGAAAGGTGCAGCGACACGGTGCTGTCTTGCACTATTTGAAAAGGTGGCATACAAAAACTAAATGTGAGACTAATTTGGTGACTCGCAACTTGTTTCTTTGGCAGCAGCTAGAAGCTTTTAGGAGACAACTAAGCGTTTTTTTAATGCACCCCTATGGATGGAGGCAATCAGCCTCTGCAGCATGTGTTAGTGTCTCAGCAGAAGATATTTGTCAAGGAGAGGTGAGCAGGAACAGCTCTGCTGCTTTCTGCTATCACCACGGCTGAGCTGGTCATGGATTACATGCCAGCTGTATTGGGCAGCCAATTTCTGCTGGACTGCTGGATGCCAGCTTGAAAGAAGTTTCACTTTTGATTCACTTTTGCTTTGCGGGAGAAGTCAAAGAGGAGAAGTATTTCGCGGTGAGGTGTTACTGCAGTGTAGTTGTACTGCAGAAGACAAGTTACCACAGTGGTACCAGTAAGCCTCTGTGGACAAGTGTAAGCCTTGGAGATGAAAGGTTAATATTTTCCCCTTTATCGTCACTTACTGACCCACATTGAATATATATAAATGTCTTTTTTGCCTGGATTGAAATGTATCAATATATTTGGGGAGCTTTTAGTCTGAATTGTGTCAGATTTTACATCTTTGCCATAAAACTTGATAGGATTTTGGTTTGCCTGATGTATGCAAATGCATCCTTATTTTAAATTTATCACTCTTCATTGTTCATCTGCTTGCTGCCATAAGCAACAGATGTGCAATAAACTGAGCAGGACAAGCAAAGGACACTCAAAGTAATAGCAAACAGTTAGTTCAGGTGTGCTTGATCACTGACTGTCATATTTCATGAGTCTATCTGCAGATGTCAGACCAACAAAAGTTTGGAAAAAGAAAACTGTTTCCGCTCATTGTTTTGTGTCAAATGAAAAAGTAGTGGCAATTGACAGTAAAGAAGTAGTCTAATAGCCTTGAAAGTCTTGGGGTTTCATTCACGTGACCATGTCAGACGTTCTCAGCAAGGACTGCACAGCTCAAGTCCTATTTTGTGACATGGAGACATTATTCCTTTGCCATTCTGTGGGACTATTTCATCTGTTTCCTTTGAAACAGCGTGGAGTTTGCGTTCAGGCTTTTGGAGGAAGTGATCCAGAGCATCCCTGGAAATGAGGTGGTTTAATCTGTCTTTTCTCCCCCTCTCCTCCCTGACGGTTGCACTACAAATGAGTATGACTAGGGTCTGCTCTTTTAGTGTCCTTTTTATGTACCTTTTAAAGGGCATCTTCTAATGGGTTAGAATAAATGGAGGGCTAGCATAAAAAATCTTCACTTCGTTTCAGAGACTTGAGAGACCTTGGTGGAGTCATGCACACAATTAGTTGAATATCAAAGACTCAGACGTCACAAACATTTCTTTGAACTGTCCATGTGATTTCTTTGGGGGCAAAAAGCATATTTTGCTTGAACTTCTGCCTAAACCTAGGCTGACAAGCATAAAAGTAAGTTGTTGCAGTTCTGGAGGTCTTGGGAAGTTGACAGATAATATGACTTGGATGTAAGCAGTTCCTGCAAGTGCCAATGAGAAGAAAACCCAAAACCAACAAAACAACAAGCAAAAGAATTCATAGTTGGAATAGCTTAACTGCCAGTGTCAGGAAGGTAAGGAACCAGCTCATTTTGGGAAGAAGGGAGGTGAGATAATGTGGACCTCCCAGCAGCCTCAGGATGTGAATTTCCCACACAGAAGGTCATTGTCACGGTGACAAAAAACCAGTATCAGTAAATGTGGTGTTAAGATCAGATACGCTACATAAGTTACCCTAGATGTCTGGGGGAGTGTGTGGGTTTTTTTGCTTTGGTTTCCCCCCACCGCCCCCCACCCCCATGTGTGTAACTTGTAAGTTAGCTTTCCTCTTTTTGGGAATACATTTGTTATGTGTGAGATTTTCTTTCTGGTTAGTCATTTGACAACTCTCCATCTGGGCCCTGAAGCCTAGGATAAAGATGTTCTGTGTGCTCATATCCTATTGCTGTCTTGAGGGTGATACAGCCTCTTCTTGTAGCTCACTTTTTGTGGTTTTTATTTCCCCTAGTTGCTGTGGCAAATTTGTGCTCTCGGCATATAGCAAACGTTGGGAGAAAAATGCAGGCTGAGAATCTCTGAGGATACTCGGAATATTCACCATTCTTCCTAAAATTAACTTAGCAAACTGATCGATCTGTCATGCTCTTGGGAACAAAAATATCTGGCTCTGTTTGAGTTGCAGTATCATCAGGCTGGAAAAGGGGCATAATAGATGCCTGACTCATGAAAGAGACCTTGTGAGTCTCGCCTGGGTAGCTGGAGTTGTGGGGGTTAAGGAATCTATTTTAAGTGATGGGTAGTCAATGTTTGTGGAAGAAAGCTGGCAACTAGTGGTGGAAATGGCAGGAATTTGGAATGACATTTTTGCATGTATAATGCTGGACAAAAGTCTGTGACCTAAGGATATTTCCGGGTTGCTGTCATATGTTGTCAGTGTATTACGTGTTTGGGTTGGTTTGGTTTTTTGCCTTCTGCCTGTTATATGCATGTTTTGTCAGGCAGGGGATGTATAGCCTGCTGCAAGTGCTGACGTTGTCAACTTAGGTTTTTTTTTTTTCAAATAGCTGACAGGCAGCAGCTGACTGATGTTTTCAGTAGCAGAAGCGTACTGAGTATCAAAACAAGGAAGTGATGGAGTATCTGTACTTTCGTGCTGTTTTTCAGGCTGCTCTGCAATGACTACAGCAAGATATCGGCCTACCTGGGACTTGGTACTTGACCCGTTAGTGTCCTGCAAGCTCTGCCTTGGGGAATATCCTGTGGAGCAGATGACAACAATAGCACAATGCCAATGCATCTTCTGTACCCTGGTGAGTTTGCTTTTTTAGTAAGTATAAAAAAAAAAAAAAGCACAATTTTAACTGCAGAAATCATGTGGATTTCTGCTGTGTGGGTTTTACCCTGAAGTGTTGATGCTGCAGTGGAAATAAATACTGCTGCATGCTTGACACAAATGCTAGCAAGTAAAGCTTGCTAGCTTTTCTGTTTTTTAAAAAAAAAAAAGTAAGTCTTTTACTCAGCACTTCCATATACTGCTCTATACAGTTACCTCCTTAGCAAGGTTATTCACATTTTCCCTTTTATCTATAAGTGGCTTGGATTTGGGAGTTTTTTGGTTGGTTGTTCTTTTGTTTAGTGTGGGTTTTCAGTTTTTGTGGTTTTTTTGTTTGTTTTTTAACTTCATCCCCAAGTCTTTCTGGATGAGAGCCATGCACACACTTGCAACTAGAAAAGTATTTAAATATTATAGACTCCAGTTTCACTGTATCATAATTACAATCACGTAACAGGTTTTCATTACCATATTGCACAAATGCGTGCTTGGAATAACAAGAATCTTGTCAGTTAAGTACTAAATACTGTTTGGTGAACATAAGCGTAGTATGTAGCAAAGACCATCATCACAGTAAATGGGTATTGCTAGTTTATGAACAAAGAAAGAAAAATAGTAGTAGTAGTTTTCCATCCCTAATGATGTTTGAAATGAAAATGTTGGATCCTTCAATTTGGCAATGGATGTGGGTACACCAAAAACCTTGTAACAGTGGTTAAGCAGCAGAAAAGTTACAGTAAAATCAGTAAGAATATAATTTCTGGGATACATGATGCTCAAAGATTTTAACACCATGTCATAAACTCCTAGGAAATTATAGGTTCAGACATGGGATTGGGTGATTTTTAATTTTAAAGTCCTTTTCAACAGTTATTTTTCCTGTATTTTTTTTAAGATTGAAAAGCAAGGATTTTTTTAAGTAGTCTTTTCTATATTTAAGTTTTCTTCCTGGGAATATTAAAAAAATTTTAATAATAATTTTTTTATGACAGTAGAACAGACAGCTCCTTTTTGTTGCTTACTGAAAACAGTAAAAACAAAGTAATGTAAACAACTCAGTTTCTAACATGTGTAATATTCTAAAAAATCGAAGTTGTTGCAACCAACTTGAACATTGATGTTCTGTGGGAACAGAGAAAGTGAGTACCCAGGCAGGTAAACAGATACAGTCTGTTGCAAACACTGTGCCTGTCCAATTAAAAAATAAGTATTGCTTCGTTACGCAGTTTGAAGAGTGTTTGCTCAAGCATGCAAAAGTATGTAAAATAATAGGCTTCAGGAGAAACAGAGTAATAGGCTTCATGAAAACTGTTCTCTACTGCACAATGGATAGTTCTAGTATTTACAGCTGAGTTTTCTGTGTCTCTCCCTGTTGCCTGGGTGCAGGGAATATTGTAATTTCATTTTTTTACTAACATTTAAGTGGCAGCAGAAAGGCTGTATTGCCAGATAAGTCTCTTCCTCTCCACCTTTTTCCTTCTGATGTTTCTGCTATCCCTGATCTTCCATTTCTTCTTGGTGGAATATGGTTACTGACTCTTACTGCTGTTTCAAAAGATATAACCTGTTGTAGATATTAAACATGTAATCTTTGCCGAATGCCAGGTCCTCAGAACAGGCTAAAGTAAACTTATTGTGGTGACACTGGATTCTTGTGTCAAACTCTATTCATCTGGAATCCTCAGTCCATTTTTACCACTTGTATTTGTCTCGGATAGTTCATGCAGCTTTGTCCCGTTTAAGCAGACCAGTGTACCTTGTCTGCCTCCTGTCCGTCATTTGTATGAGCTTCACTGTGGTGACTTTTGAGTGCCCCGAACAAATTATTTCCTCTAAAGTTTTCCTGTGAAATAACAGGAAAATAATATTGTCCTTGCTTTAATTGGTGGTGGCAGGGGAAGAAATAAGAATCAATCCCAACAGTTGCAAGGGGCAATAGCTAAAAGTCTGTGACAGATCAAGAATTCAGCATGACTGAAACCCAAGGCCTCCATCTCTACCTTGTAGACAGCCTGCAGGTTAATAAATTTGCGTAAGAAAATACCTCCGTATACAGTCAGGCAAGACTCTTCAGCCCATTTACAATCATTAAGGAAGAGTGTGACAACTATGCATTCACTGGTTCCTCCACTGGTATTTTTTCAGTAATGATTTCCAGAAACTTGATGATTCTGGAAATCATCATTGCAGTCCTCAATATGATCTGTGTTTTGTAAACAGATAAACTAAAGTTATTGAAAACCAGCTGTAAAAAAAAATAAAAATATCCTTTTGACTCAAGACTTTGGATGGAGTCTACATATAGTAGATTCAGTACATTATACTAGGATAAGTGGAAATACACTTGGAGAAATATTTGACTGTCTGTTTTGGTTTTGATGGACCAATATATAATTTTGTTCTGGCTTCTTGCTTTTATGTAAATGACTTGAGGTAAGTGGTGGCCTCTGCAGTGATATGAGCAAAAAAGAAAAAAGTATGTCTGTTGCAAGCGTGAAAACTATTTTCGCTGCAGCTCTTGCTCCTAACTGTAGCCCTTCAGTCCAAATCCCAGCAAGCTGAGACAGCCTGAGTATGCGTTACAAAAAGATCTTTCAAGTGCAGTGCTACTGGTATGTAAGCAGAATTTAGACCAACGTGCAGGTTTCTCGATCCTATAATATTTCTGTCTGCAAGTCTTTGCTCCTTTAGAAGTGCTGCGGTAAAGATCTCGTGAAGGATTGTCTCTTCCCGACACTTATACAATAACATAACGTTGCTATTCAAAACGACAGAATGGGGATACTGTTTCCTCTTGCTCTCTGGCAGAGCTGGGCATGGATTGAATAGAGCAGACTGCCACTCCTCTGCTGATAAGGCATAGACGCTACAATTTCCCATCGTATTATTTTGCCAGTTGTGGCTGTTAGTACAATACTCCATTATGGTTTTTATCGTTATGATCGTTAATGCGCTCACAATGCAGTGAGCTCTCTCAGGTTTTGTATATCTCATCCATTAGGAATGTATCCGTTGTTGGATTGCTCAAGGTACCAGAGGAACAAAAGCCTAGAGAGTAGAAAGGAAAACAAGCTGTCTGCTGTTGGCTCTGTGTTTGGTTGTTTTTCCGAGTATTGTCAAGGGACAAACTTAATACCTCTTTCCTTCTGGAATCATGTCGGCAACAGGACCAATCTTAAGTGTGCTTTTCAGATTTTGGATCCAAATGCTTAAATGCCTTGCTTTTTATTAAATCATGTTTTCCTCCTTAAATAGCACGCAATAGATAGCTAGTAGCCTTAAATGTCAAGATAGTCACTTAGCAGTTGCTTGCCCCAGGAGAAGTAATTGATTTTGCTTGCTTCCTTCAGAAAGCTTTCCTTATGACACTTACCTCTTTATGGAAGGAAAGGGAGGGTAAAGCAAACAGAGCATTACTGTCCTCTTTTTAATTTTATTTTGCATTAGTTACTGCACTAAAATTTTTCAGTCATTAATTGGCCTTTGCTTTTTTGGGGGTGAGGAAAGATAGAGAGGGAGCAATTTTAGTCCAATTCCTGCCTGAAATTCTGACCATTTTCTAATCTATGATGAAATTCTCACGTGTTCTAAAGGGTAGGATGTTCCCTTGATGTGTTACCAATTGTATATAGACACTAAAGTTACAACAGGTTTTGTTCCAGTTGGTATTCTTGCATGGAAGTCCATCAGTTAGTTGCTGAAATGTGTTGTGATTCAGGATTACATGCATATGTGTATACATATATCATTTTTGCATATATAAACACAGACATAAAAGTGCCAAATAGCATGTTGCGAGATGGCACTACTCTTACTCAAGACATGCTAAGCACCTCTTGGCTTCACATTAGATTGTCAGTTCCTTTCCAGGTGTTATGCAGTGCTGAACATTCTGGTACCGGAGGATTCATTGTTTACCTTTCTCAAACTTAAAAAGAAAATCAGCCAAGTAGGCACTCCAAAGAAGCAAGTACCTTGAAGAAATACAAAGCCTGAGAGAGAACTTGTCTTTGAGGGGAAAAAAATATTTTGATTGCTTTTCTGCAATCAACCTTGTTACCAATGGAAGAAGAGGTGCTATTCGGATATCATAGAATGGTTTAGGTTGGAAGGGACCTTAAAGATCATCTACTTCCAACCCCTTTGCTATGGGCAAGGACACATTCTACTAGACCTGGTTACTCAAAGCCTCATCCAACCTCGCCTTCAACACTTCCAGGAATGGGGCATCCACAGCTTCCCTGGGTAACCTGTTCCAGTGCCTCACCACCCTGAGAGTGAAAAATTTCTTCCTGAGATCTAACCTAAATCTACCCTCTTCCAGTTTGAAGCCGTTGCCCCTCATCCTATCATTACATGACCTCGTAAAAAGTCCCTCTCCGGCTTTCTTGTAGGCCCCCTTCAGGTACAGGAAGGCTGCTATAAGGTCTCCTTGGAGCCTTCTCTTCTCCAAGCTGAACAACCCCAACTCTCTCAGCCTGTCCTCATAGCAGAGGTGCTCTAACCCTCTGGTTATCTTAATGGCCCTCCTCTGGACCATATGTGAGAGAGAAAGAGGTCCTACAATCAAAAAGAGAGTAACAAAATTAATGTTAACACCTGTCTTCTGCTGCTTGTGATTTCTTGTTGGCCAGCTGTGGGTGTGTAGATCAGCTTTGTGGTTTTTGAAACTAGTACTGCTACGCCAATTTTATATCTGCTTAGTAGATACTTGTGTCACAGAATGACAGAAACACCAGTCCTGAAAGGGACCTCTGGAGATCATCTGGTCCAACCCCTTGCCAGAGCAGGTCCACCTACAGCAGGTTGCACAGGGTGGCGTCCAGGTGAGTTTGGAATGTCTTCAGAGTTGGAGACTCCACCACCTGTCTGGGCAGCTTGTTCCAGTGCTCTGCCGCCCTCACAGTAGAAAAGTTCCTCCTCATGTTCAGGAGAAGCTTCCTGTGTTCAAGTTTGTGCCCATTACCTCTTGTACTTTGATTCTTACCCGTATGCTCTACCTTCAGCCCTTGAGACAGCTGGTTAATATTTCTTGCACCTTTAGGTGTCCCTCTGAGTTTAGTAGAACTGTGATTTAAGTCTATATCTAAGTGCATTCTATCTCAAGTAGCATGAGAGTGGGAGTGATAGACTCTCCTGCTATCACTAGCCCTCTTTAACCAGATTACTGCATTTGCCTAATCATGACTGTTCATACATGTCTACTTAATTCTAGTCATTCCTGTAGTTGAACTTCTTCATAGGCTGAAGACCTGAAAGGAAGGGAAGAACTGATGATCAGCAAGGCAGATATTATTAGCCTGCCTGTAATTGGCAGCAGGCGTTTGGGGTTTTTGGTTTTTTTTTCTTGTTGTCATGCTTGACTAGAAGCACATTGAGCTTTGCTGGCCTCTGAGTTGAAAGACAGGAAAAAGCATGATTTCTTTATTCTTCTCCCTCCAAATGAGGGAGCGTCAGCTTCTGCTTCCCCTGGGGCAAGGCAGTCACCAAGAGCAGCTGTGGATGGGAGCAGGTGGGCTTGGCTGCCTTCTCCATCCTGCATGATTTGTCCCTGCTTGCCAAGGGCAGGCTGCCTTCGCAGGGCAGTGCCAGGCTGTCCCCGCCTCTACCAGGAGGAGATGCCCTGCTTGCTTTGGAACGGGAGGGAAGGGGGGGAAACCTGATGGCTTGTGAAGTTTTAGAGAGCTCCGGGTACTTCTTAGCAGCTGTAATGTCTTCCTGTTTCCCACCAGCTGCTGGCAAAGCTCAGAGCTTGCTGCTTGAGCCCACTTCCCCCAAACCTTAGCAGAGAACTGATAGTAATCTTGAAATGTGATCTGTCAGAGGAGGCTTCATGGTTGGAGGTCACTCAGTTTGCATAGCAATTCACATGGCTGAGTTCTGATTGTCTTGCAGGTGCTGGGATGACAAGACTCCCTATGTAAATAATAAACTCGCCTATATACAGAATAATTAATGTACAGTTGGGAACTGCAGAACCCTGAGTGAAAACTCAACTTGATCCAGAGCCTTCAGCTCTCCCCTCTCCTGTGTGATGTTACTAAATGAGATTAACATTATCTGTCTTCATGTGGGTCTTGGGAAAACTAGCTCATTTTTGTTTGCATAATGTTTTGCATGTGAAAGTGGAAGGTCCTTTGTTTGCTGCAGGTGTATTGTCCTCCCACTCAGAAATATTCATTCTGTTCTGAAATAGTATAAACAGTTCTCAAACAACCATATAAGGGAAGAGTGATTTTTTTGTTGTTGTTGTTGTTTTTGCCTCCTGAATATTTGAGTTTCATCCTGCATATGTTGGCATTTGAAATTTTTTTTATTTATTTTTGTAAAGTTTACTCTGTGTGCTTCTACAAATTGCAGCCCAGAATAAGCGAGAACAGACAGCTTATGCAAGCTAATGGAGGGGTAAAAATCCAACATGAAACACACCCCCTCCCCATTTATGTGTATATACACTTGAAATATCTATTCGGAGATGAAGGTAGACATAAACGACAAGATATTAATCCTTGTCTCATTTGGCCATTTTCTGCTATCTACTGATTATGAAAGATTCTTCTGAAGAAAAATTGTTCATCTTCTGTATATTTTACCTTACACACTCATATAAGCTGTGTGTATAAACTCCCTCAAAAAGAAATAAAATGCAAAGGATAGGCAGACAGCTGTTAGCCTTCATTGCCTTCCCTTTCTCTATTAAGAGATTCAACTGGAAACATTCAAACTGGAAGACTGGAAACTGGAAGACATTCAAAGCCAGGTTGGATGGGGCTTTGAGCAACCAGGTCTAGTGGAAAGTGTCCCTGCCCATGGCAGGGGAGTTGGAACTAGATGATCTTTAAGGTCCCTTCCAACTCTAACCATTCTGTGATTCTAGGGAACAGGCACTTGTTTTTTCAGGTTCATTTAGTTCCTGTTGCTTGGTCCTGCTTATGATCTCCACAGCCATTGATTGCTATGTCTCAAAGGATATTTGTCATATTCTAGTATTTCTCAAGCTGAAGAAGTCAGCAGGGCTCCTCTTTCTGCATCCTTGGTACATACATTTCTTTTCGCATCACCTTCATCATTTGTTGACTGACAGCCTGATGCTGACGCTTCCCTGTACTGAAACGGGTGCAGTTACTCTGATCAGAGGGTTTTGAGGCCGCGCTCAAGCAGAGGGATGATGCTGTGCCTCATCCCTAACGTGAATATCTTGCCTGTGACTTGATTGAATCGGTTAAGAAGCGTGTACCAGGGACTGTTGTGATATTTGGGTGTACTGGCAGAAAGGACAGAGGTTGATTGGAGCTTGTGTTCTTGGATTTGGTCAGCATCGCTGACAGTGTATCTAATAAAGAAAAAAAAAGATCATTCCCACATTTATGTGTACGCCTCAGATCTCTGTGATTAAGTGTGCGCAGACATTTTCCAGTAAGTCACTTGTCAACCAAGTAGGATTAGGGTGATACTAAAAAGCCAGGTTGTAGATCTGTAGATTGCGCACACTGGAGCAGCAATGCAAGAGTATTTCAGAGTTGAGCCTGTGATTAAGTAAGAATAGATTTGAGCAGGATTATAACTACTACTTTACACAAAAAGGCCATGTTACCTTCAAAGGTAACGAAAAAAGCTTAAAAGCTCCCCAAGGAACCTACTTTTTTTCTCTTTTCTCACATGTTCTCATGCATGCTATAAGTGTACCATGGAAATTTGGCAGAAAGTAGTTTTCTTTTTCTATGAAACACTGAGATTAGAAGTGCATTTGTCTTATTACCAAATGAGCATTCCTGTTGCTTTTAAAAGTATACACTGAAATATTTAAAAAAAGGTAGCATATGACAGTTATATATGGCTATGGGAATTTATGCTTTTCAGGAATGGGAAGACTCAGGCTCAAACCTTACTCTGTCATTTTTCCCTCCTCTTCAGAGAAGACCTTGGCTCTAGGCTGCTTATTTTAAGGGAGTTTTTCCTCTTGGGATTGTTCAGCTTTGTCTAAATGGAAAGTCTTTCTAGAAAGTGACGTTTTCTTGAGGGGAAAGCTCCCTAGTTTAGAGTGAATTTGCTGTTCGGACGAAAGGGAGGGCATCTGTTATTCCAGGAGGATTAGCCTCCACCTGAAACATGGACACCCAAATTAATCTTCCCAATTAATTTGTACTGAGAGACAGCAACTTGCTCTCAAACACGCTCACTCCCCCTGCCCCAGTGAGTATTGCAGACTGCATCACTATACACTGTTCTAATCTGAAGCTAAAAAATATTACATCGCATTACCTGAAAGACTTATGGACAGTGTGTCTACTGGTAAATACCTATTCACCAGACTGACTGCAGAATCAGCTTAGTGGAATTAGCACAGAGTCGTGGAATAGCCTTGGTATTACACCGTCTTAGGGGAAGAAAATATATCACCTTCTCAGTAGTTACTTGTAAATGATGTAAAGAAAAAAATACCTGGTATGCAGAACATAAAAATATTGCAAAATACTATCAAAAGTAGTTTTGTTCGTCTGTGTTAGTCTCGTCACATAAATTTTGAGCTTTGGCTTAGTATCCTTTTAGCACAAAACCTACCCATAGACCAAGATTTGTAGCTACAAAAGACTGCTAAATCAGTGCTTCTCACTCAATATCGTTTCATATTTTTCCTAAAATTTAAGGCCAAAAGGGATCTATACATTTATCTAGCCTGATGTCATTTGTAATGTGGATAATAAAATACCAACCAGCATTTCTTGACTGCATGTGGTTGAATGCAAGTTTTTATAAATGTGTGTGTATGTATGTATATTTTTAGAAGTTCATCTAATTCTGGATTGCAGATGATGTAGAATTTGTGAGACTTCAGCAATTTAGTCTACATGCTAATAATCATCTTACTTGGAAACATTTTCTTGTTCAGTTTGAGCTTTCTTCACAGTATTATTTTCCACTTCTCATCTTTCCATTGAAGCTTAGGCCCACTAATTTTAGAATCTCATTTCTTTGCTTAAAAAGAAACAAAATGTCCCATGTTGAAAAAGCACGTCAGCCCTTCCTTGTGTTCCTAAAATGCAGTGCAAAACTTTAAGTGGTTGTCTGCCCACGGTGAAGGTTATTTACTTGGTTAGTGTTTCTGCACAATAGCAACTGCTTTTGTCTACCTTGAATATTCACCTTTAACAAATGCACTGTAAAAAAGAAAAAAAAATCATTCCCTTTCTTTTTTAGAACTTGGTAAATGCTAGATTTCTTTCCATTTATTTGTGGGGTTTTTTTCCCCTTTCAATTTTATCAGTAGATGTTTGGGTTTTTTAAAAAGGATTTACCAATACCAGCATGTGATGATTGTGTGTTTAGTGCACATTTTGGTTTGGGATGGCTGTGGCCTAGTGCCAGCACTAAAATACATTTAAAGTTTTAAGAAATAAATCAAATGATACAGTGATGATATACTTGGCTCTGCAATCCTGTCATGCTTTTTTGGCCTTTCTAAATCCATTGACTTATTTATAAAATTTCCCATATGACTTGGCACTTGCATCTACGGCATTAGCGTAGTCAGAAATCTGCATTTTAACAAAATCCACCTAGCAGATGTTAAGAAAATAATACAGGATAATCTTTTTCCCTGCCTAATTCTCAAATAAAAGGTGACATCTTGAAAAGCCATTCCTTGTCTCCTGCGATAGTAGCAATAACGTGTTCTTAAAAGTAAATTTGCTGTAACTTTTCAAAAAGGTATGCTCTTCTATTTAAAAAAATGAATGTGTTCAAAAATATCTTCAAGTGTTTTTAATTACATGCATTTTGTATTGTAAAATTACCTTAGGCACCAAGTGAACACATTTTTTTCTGTCGAAGTAGAGGGTAGATAAATGTTGCCCACATGGAAGCAATGAAAGTCAGATTCCTTCTTGTGATTTATGATGGTTTTTATTTGGTTTTGGCTGTCAGGGGAAGTAAGTCAAAGCATCATCATGAGAAACAGGCGTAATTGTTCCTTGAATTCTCCTGAAAGAAAATTAAAAGCCATTCTTTATATTAAGATTTTGCTGTGGCCTGTGCAGGTTTGCTAGAGTTAAATGCAGCAGAGTGCAATTATGTGTTACGGTTGGAAATTAGGTAAGAAATAACCATTTTGATTCTGACAGGATATTTTGATCTTTGTAACGTTAGATAAAAGGATGTACAGCTCTAAAGCAACAGCACATCAATGGTCGCCGAATATACCTTGACATACAAAGGTTAGAAGTACAACTCATCTTGCCGAGCTTTAAATATTAGAGTATGCTTGGCAGCTTCAGAAAGGAAGTCGTTCCTTTATTAGCCACCGATCTCCAAGGGTGAGGGAAGAAAACAAAAAAAGTGTTCCTAATTTAGATAGGCAGCTGATAGTAAAACCGCTGCTGCATTGGGCTCTCGGTTGATCCTTGTGAGAGAATGGATGTGGGCCAAAACTCCTCAAAGTGGATGTGCTCCTGCCCTTTGTCGTGGGGACATCAAACGACGAGGATTCTTGGATTACCAGCTGAAAGAAAAAGCCATCCAGACACCAGAAAAGACAGCAGTGATGTGCAGAAAGAGGACAGAGCAGGGGTGCACAAGGAGTGTGCATGCACAGGGGAGAAATACAGGTGTAATGCTCGGGGGAGCTCAGCGGTCTCTTTGACTGATCTTACACAGTTTGGCAGCAATTGGGGCATGCAGTGCATCACCTTGACCTGCAGTTTATGTAACCTTATATAAAGTTTTAAAAATAGTGTGTATATATGTGTTTTGTGTATATAGTTTATATAGTCTATATATAGTTTATACGTAACACATATATTGTGCAGTGCTTTGCTTTCCTTTGTCTACAGGAAATTGCGAGTTATATAGCAGTTTTCACGGAGTTCCCTGTCCAACATTCACATATGGTAATATATTACAATCTCCTTTTAACTTGAAAGTATACAAAGCTGTAAAATGAATGCTAAGATACAGATCTGTATAGTTAAGGAAGCCAAACAACCTTAGTAGCGTCCAAGAGTGCCATTGTCTAATAATTGTTCTTTTCCTCCCCTGTGCTGAGGATGTGCTGAGCGTCTTCATGGTAGATAGAAATCTAAGCTACTGCAATTACCTGTTCACTTGTTGCAACTGCAGCGTAGAACAGAGTAACTTCCCTAAGGATTGTTATAAACTGGCATGTTTTAGTTCTGGGTTGGGAAAGGAGTAGGAGCGCACAAGCAGTTTGTTATTATAGCTGGACTAATGACTAAAAGCTTACACACTTGGTCATCTCTTCTTGCTGGCTTCATTATTGCAGGTAAGGATATCAGAGTACAGAAATGAAGTACAAAAAACTGAATGCAAAGGACATGTTTCCTCTTATGACCTACTTAATTCACTAAAGAGCCATTTTTTTGTGAAATGCCAAGTCTTATCCTGGCTTCATCGTGTCAGTTTATATACATAAGCAGAAATGCACAGAATAACCACCATCAGTTTTTGATAGGTTTAGACTGTCTCCAGGTGTGACTTACTTAAGTAATATTTACTTATTTACTTACTGAACTACAATGAGGTTTTTTTAAAAGAAAGAAACAAGTGGAATATAGCAAAAGTAGTGCTTCAAATAGAAGTAGCTTTCCATTGACACATGTAAATTAAAGGAAGAATAAAGATGCTGCTCTGCATATTGGTTTTATAAAGGTCAATGTACAACAGAGATATCTTGTGACCTCATTCCAACCTCAGCCCTTAGATACCTAATCTCAGCTCCTGTTTTGTCTGAGAAAAATTATGCCATACAGTTAATTTTGAAAGTTGCTTGGGGTGACTTACACTCCCACATTTTTCATTCATCCTGTACAGTACTTTATTGCTTTAATGGAGAGGCTATGAAGAGATTTTCTTCTAGTGTGGGATCAACTACAGGCTGCACAGAGAAGGATCAACAATTTATTTGTCATCTTTTTGTAGTTATGTAAGGAATTTTTCGTAGTATATAACTGAGTACCTAATCCTACTGTGTTGTTTTGCTTGCATGCCGGTGCATGCCAGTTTAAAATTTTCTGACACAAGTGGCCTATCTTGTGTCTGCTCTCAAGAAAAGCCACAGCTACCCTGTGCCTCAAGTTCTTTTGCAGCTACTTTGGGTTACTCCTTCACCACCCAAGAAATCTCTGGAGTGAGGAAGTCTTGAGCGTACAGTGTGTTTTATCCTCTGCCTAATTTACAGTGATGTTTCATGGCCTGGAGACAGCATCTGTGTTCCCAGAACATGTAGTGTAAGCAGCACACTTTGGCTGGGCTGGATTTGAGGAAGTAGGGGCCAGTGCCACATCAGGGGAGGGGATGGGACACTCCTCATGGCAGGGATGAGCTGTGTCATTCCTTGGAAGATGTGAGGAAAGGGAAATAAATCGAAGGGGCTTTGGTAATTGTCCCAAACAGGTTGAGGAAGAGAATTAACCGCATTAATGATTAATGATGGCAAAGCTCATTCAGCCTGAAAAGTACTTTCTGTAAGTGCTAAGTGCTGGCATTAAAAATGTATGCATTTTCATTTTAATCCACACGTGGCGTCT
Source organism: Chionis minor (assembly GCA_013398295.1). Classification (NCBI taxonomy): domain Eukaryota; kingdom Metazoa; phylum Chordata; class Aves; order Charadriiformes; family Chionidae; genus Chionis; species Chionis minor. The sequence continues at coordinate 566,441 of VZSF01000234.1, forward strand.
GCAAATGGAGGGGAAAGGGAAAAGCCAGCAGTTTCATTATGGCACAGCTGAAATCGCAGTTTGCCAAGGCACACAACCTAGGACTGGGTTCTTGCGAAGCTCAGCCTGCTGTGGTTGCTGCCAGTGGTTCTCTTGAACTGCTCCACCACCACCCACCCTGCAGAGCTTCAAATGAAGGCTCGGAAACTTTCTGCAAGTCAAACACCTACTAAGTGAGCAGCTGTCTTCGTTAAATCCCTACTGATAAAGAGGAAGACTGTAGACAATGATCTGTCACACGTGGATTTTTTTACATATGTGAAACTTCTAAAGATACCAATTATCCAGTCTCTGTTTTTCTTTTCCAAAACATTGACCAGTTGTCTCTGTTGAGTAGGAGAAGCGGGGAAGGGGAATCTGACAGAAATGATTTGTGGTGCTATCAAGCTGCATGTTGCCACCAGAAAAGCTGTGTACCAGAGCAGCAGAAATTATGTGGGCAGGAAGTGAAGGTTTTGCCACAATCAAGCTGTGAGAGGTAGAAACTAAACAAAAATGTTAGCATAGGTGAGTCTCTGAAAGGAGCTGAATAGGCACGTCAAGAAGCAGAACAGAAAGAGAAGAGGCTGGAGGAGTAGACTCTAAACTCTGGACCATTGAAGCTACAAGCCACGTGCAAAGGGTTAGGCTGGAAATGTGCTCGTTGATGGGCCTGTTTGATGGCGTGGCTGGAAGGAAGAAGCAGTTCTGTACTCTGACCTGCAGTTGGGCACACTGGACTCAGCAAGGTCAATGCAGCCTTCCCAGGCTGACGGCGGGTCGGTGGCTGCATTCCTTCTGCGAGTTCTGTCTGGAAATGGTACTTAGAAGTCCCTGTTTTGCCAGCTTGCTGCAGAGTGTGTCCTTCTCACCTCCCACCCAGCTGTATGCTGAGCTGGTTTTGTGTCTTCATTTCACTCTGCTGTCCGTCTAGCCTCGCTCTTTGTTTGCGTATCTGATAACAAAGTTAGGGACCTGCTTTCTGTAATTGTCTCCAGTTTGCCACTGCTAGCTGAGCTTGCGAGCAGGGTGAGAACGCCAAGAGTGACCCATCCACTGGGAAGTGGACCCTCATTTGCTCTTTCTGTGTAGTGTCTGGCTGGTAGAAGTTGCACGGTATCTGCAGGGAGGAAGGGTATGTCTCTCTCCATCGCTCCCCTCACCTTCCCAGCAGACACCTATGCAATAGCTCTCACCTTGATGTGGAAAGTGTGGAGGTGGAGGGGGGTGGTTGCTCTTCAAGAACAACAAGGTTTGGTCTTAAATTGCCCTTAGTCTAAAATACCCACCCTTCTTCTGTCTTTTGTTGACGGCTGTGCTGTGCTCTGCTGTGGTAGGTGCTACATTTTCAGTTACGACTTGCGTAAAATGCTGTGGTTGCTAGGGAAGACAAGTATTAGTATTAGCAATATTTATTATTCGGTCCCCATGGAAACTGTAGTTCTTCTGGGAGTCCTAATTCTCACATTTTTCCTTCCTATGGAAAAGACGTATCTTTAACCATGAAATTCAGATAGTTATTTTCTAGAAATAGAAGGCAAGATACACCGCTCCCTTTTGCTCTCATGCTTGACAGATGTCTGTCTATGGGTAGTTACTGCTTACTAAGCTGTGTTGTGGTTTCCATTCACATAAAGATTTTTGGAGTGTGGTTAATCTTATTTTATCTTGGTGGGGTTTTAGTATTTTTTTCCTCTCCTAGCTTTCTCTTCAATTTCTCCTTTTCCCCATTACTGTTATTTTTTAATTTGCTGCGTATTTTAAATTGAGGAAAAGTTATTTGATGGGGAAACTAACTGGCTGTTTTCTATTTGAAGGTATAACTGTGGCAAAAGCTGTGAGCATGGCCCATGATTGTAAAGGGACACAGTAGTATATGTTTTTTCAATGAAGTTTGAGTTCTTCAGATTTTCAGAGGAAAGCTGTTAAAATACTGAGTGGTTTATTCTTGGCAGGATACTTAACTCAGTCTTTGGCTCTCTTACAGTGCCTAAAACAGTATGTGGAACTTCTGATCAAAGAAGGTCTAGAAACAGCAATTAGCTGCCCTGATGCTGCCTGCCCAAAGCGAGGCCATCTGCAAGAAAATGAGGTACATTTTTACTGCAGATTGGTGGGTTTTTTTCTTTTCTTTCTAGGATGTTTAAATGTCTTGCTCTGGATGTTACAGCTGCCACGGTTGCCAGCATACCTAAATCATTCTCTAAAGGTCAAATATTTTGTCTCCATTTGTTGAAAATGCCTCACATTATTGCTGTTCCTAATTGGAAATCTGTCTTTTTCTTCCTTCAACAGATTGAGTGCATGGTTGCGTCAGAAATCATGCAAAGGTATAAGAAGCTACAGTTTGAAAGAGGTAACTGATGTCACACTACTCATTGCAAGGCTGTGGGAACAGTATTACTCCAGAGTGATCCCATAAATCAGAATCTCGCTCAGCGCGTGTTCATTGTGCATTAACTGTTTGGTCGTTGCAAAAAAAATCCCACCCAAAAATCATTCTGTTCTTGCTTGCGTGATTCCCAGAATTGCAGCATTCTGAGAATAAACTAAGGAAATAAAATTGCTACATATTATATTGCTGTATAACTACGGGAGGGCATGACTTCTATTTCTGGCTTTGCTGTTTGAGTTGACTACCAGTACTATAGGGGCTGGGAGGTAGACTGACACCTTTTATGGAGCCACCATTGCGTCCTGTGGTGGTATCTGGTGCAGAATTACTACGCAGTTCCGTGTGTAATGATAACATGAACCTCGTTAATTTTTATGAGGCTATATGCTGACTGGCTCCCTGTGGGGATGTGGAACTGTGTGGCCATAGAGAGCTTACAGGAAGTTTTTGCTGAGAGCAGGACCCAGCCTGGAAACCACTGAAGTTATCGATAGGTTTTTATTGACTTCAGTGGGCTTTGAAACATGAAATGACTTAGCAGTAAACAGCCTCCAAGAAAGGGATGAAACTGTATAACTGTCTTATGCTATTGTTAGTCATGTGGTTACATTAGGGCTGAGACCAAGTTGAAATAGAGTCCTACTGGGCAAGGCACTGTAAAAACACTTTCTGATGGATTATACCTGCTTAGTATGCGCCCTGTTTAACTTCAAGTACAACTGAAGAAAAATACAACATCTCATTCTCTGAACAAGTTTAGTTCAGTGAATGAAAGTGGGCAATTAATTCAAACTTGGGACACTCACTTCAGTTTGGTGCCCGTTTGCAAAGCAGGCCAGATTTCTGTCTCAGTGGGTAGCATAAATTAAAAGGCTTGTTTTGAAAACAGGTGTCTTCAACTGCCCTGCCAGTCAACCTCAGCTGGAATACATTGTTATGGAAGGCTGGTCTTATACCCACCTTTGAATTTGTTCTTTTTTGCCCCTTTACAGAAGTGCTTTTGGATCCCTGTCGGACTTGGTGTCCGTCCTCTACTTGCCAGGCAGTTTGCCAGCTCCAGCAACCAAGCCCACAGGACCCCCAGCTGGTCCAGTGCAAAGCCTGTGACATTGAATTCTGCTCTGCTTGCAAATCTAACTGGCATCCAGGTCAAGGCTGTCAAGAGAACATGCCAATCTCTTTTCTTCCGGGAGAAACAAGGTAAAGTAGTGCAAAAGATCAAGTGTTTGGAAACAAAATACTCAAATCTTTGAACAATCCAGAGTATGAATGGTAAAGAGGTGTTTTCCTGGTATTTTGTGTTAAATCTGTTTCCTTCATTGGTCATTCATGTTCCTTTAATGCTGTATTACAAAACTGGATAGTTCTTGGCAGCCTCACTCCTTGCCACCATTCCCAGCAATGCATAAGGATGCTGCTTGAGCCTCTATCAGCGTCCCTTTTGCTCCAGCGTGAAAAACATGATATCCAGGCTGCTCATGAGTGTCCCTTCAGAGCAGATCTCGTTTCTGCTGCAATTCTGGACAGTATGAGGGTTGGTATCATCATGCCAGACTGCGATTTTTAGGATAACCTATCGGTCATCACAGCTGCTGCACATTTGGCCAATGATCTTAAGTTCTGCTTCAGGCTTTTTCCAGTGGCATACTGCAGCCAGAGAGTAAGAAAGGCCGTTGTACACGTGATCTACTTAACGTTTGGGCTTTTTCAAAGATTCTATAGCAGATCAAGGTGTCATTAAAGCCCTGGCCAGCTTTGGATTTAGCTGTTCATAACTTGTCTTCAAGCTTTGCTGTAACAGATGATTAGCTAGGATGCTGTCATGAGTTCCTGGTCAAATATAGTAACTTTTACACATCCTTTTTGTATGTGCTTGACCAGAACTGAAGCTCACTAAGCTTCATGGCAAGGTAAAAAACTTTTATTTATTTTCCTTAGTGTTTTGGTTGCTTTTAGTTTTTATTTCGTGCTTCATTTTTCACTCCATTGAGGTTTGTTTTTTCATCATTTTGGAGCATAATGTGTCAGTAGCAGTTTGTGCTACCATGCATTTGGAGTTTCATGTACAGTTTACGGATTTGAAGCATTTTTCTGTAATACGGTTTCCCCTAATGTCACTAACAACGTGTATGTCCTTTTATCCTGCTGTTGGACAAATCAGTCAATCAGTCAAGGGTCAGTCCTGTTTTCTAGTAAAATGCTGATTCCCCATCAATCATTCTCACTGGCCATGGCTGCAGGAAGTGTCATTTGTTAAGGTACATTTTAGTTTTTGGTGTGCATAAAGCCTGCATATGGTAGAAAGCTACTCAAGGGAAATAAATGTCCTTCTAATGCTTCCACATTCTTCTGTGTTGTGAGGGGACATGCTGTGGTTTTGCACAGTAGTGCAAGGCAAGAATAGGTGGTACTTGACCCTAAGTCACGAACCAGGACTTGTTAGGACAGTGTTAAAGAGATCAACTCTGAAAGAACGGCATGCCCCAAAAACCTCACGTTTCCTCATTTGGAAGGAAATTCCTAGGGAGGATCCTCAAGGAGGGCAGAGACAAACAATATCTCACTGGTGCCCCAGTCCGAAGGAATGTGGTCTGGGCTTGTGCCATTAAGGGATTTTTTTCCTCTTCTTTTCTGAGAAAGAGGAAGGGAGGAAAAAGGAAAATGATCTAGATATACAAAGTATTTAGGTATGAACTAGCTGCTGCTCATCTGGTATATTCCAGGAGAAAACCATATAATATCTACTAGCAGTACTAGATAACAGAAGCAGTTGGTAAAGTATGTAGTAAAGATGTCCTGACTCTTTACATAGGCACTGTAGTCATTAAACATTTTTTCTAGAGATGTTTGAAAAATAGATTATAGCCAAAATAGCTGAATAATAAAATTCAGTTGAATACTTGGATCTCTAGTAATATTAAATTTTTTTCTTTAATGAAAAGGTAGGCTTACCTTCTGAGCACAGTTCTTAGACATTCTTCTTAAACTGGCATGGCCACACATCTAATTCCTCACTCTCTCCTACAGTTCAGTTTTTAAAATGGAAGAAGATGATGCTCCAATCAAACGCTGTCCAAAGTGTAAAGTTTACATTGAACGAGATGAAGGCTGTGCCCAAATGATGTGTAAGAACTGCAAACATGCCTTTTGCTGGTACTGTCTGGAATCTCTTGATGTGAGTATGTGCCATGCACTCTGGTTCTCAGAAGCTTAGAAGTTCATTGCATTTGCTGTCTCATTAATCGGTTAAGTAGTAGCTCACTAACTTCTGCCCATGTTGGTGGACCGCAACCCACCAGAGCTGACACTGGTAATTCAATAGGATTTGTATGCTCTGTTTTACTTATATGACCTGTGTGATCTTAGCAGTTTGGGTGTGTGAGTCAGTAAGTAATTATTATTACAAAAAAAAATAATAATTATGAAAATATTCTGTTTGCAATCTTTACATGGCAGCTAACATGGTGGAGGAGTGATGCTTTTTTAAAAAAAACAAAACCCAAACTTCATTTAGTACTGACTTACCAGTGTTCCCTTTCTTGAAGGAGTTACAGGATGAGTACAGCAATGTTCTTAGTCTGTGGAAGTTGAACAGACAAACTCTAGATTTGGTGCATCACCATGCAGGAGGCTAGCAGCAGATTTGTTTACCGTTCATTGTATTCTGTGGGACAAGAAATAGATCTGACACGTGAAAAAGAATACAATGTTCTCCTAATACCAGGAATTTGTTAGTCTATAAGCTGCTGCTGTCATATGTTTATGTTTTTTAAAACTCAGCCTGTTATTGTGCCCAAGGATCAGAGTATATAGAATATATAACATCTGTTTCCATGTCATCTGTTTCATTTTATAGCATTGTTAACAATAGCAAAGGAAATGGTTTATGTTCCTGACTATTCAAATCCTGTGGCTGTCCCATTTGAATGCTTTACTAACAGTCCTGAAGTCACAGGCTTCTTGCACGCTTCGTTAAAAAGCACTGTTCCCTTGGTATGAGACCTGATACCTCAGCTGGTTTGTGAAAGGGTGGCAGGACAGATAGGGACATCATTTCTCAAAAATCCGTATTGTGCTTTTATTCTTCAACTAGTAAAAAGAACCAGCTTTGGGAAGTCTGCAATACAAGTATCCATTTTCCTTTGTTCTTTCTGTATGTGTAAAATATATGCAATGGTCAGCTTATCTTCTTGGATCCTCTTGCTAAACTTCATGGTAGCATTTAAATATGCAGCCTGAGAGCCTTTGGGAGAAGAATTCATGATAGATAGATAGATAGATAGATAGATAGATAGATAGATAGATAGATAGATAGATAGATAGATAGATAGATAGATAGATAGATAGATATAAAACACTAGCTAAACAAACCTGTTTGTGAAGACACTTCACTGTAAACAAAGCACTTTGGAAAGGTTAGACCTGGCTATATCCACATTACTAAGCTTCTGTCTTCCTCTGCAATTCCTGCAGGAAGTTTTCAGGAAATACTACTTTATAACTTGAAGAACAGTTTGTACTTCTGTTTATTGCCTGCCTTTTCATTTGATATTTTGTAGGATGATTTTCTCCTTATACATTACGACAAAGGACCTTGTCGAAACAAGCTGGGACACTCCAGGGCGTCTGTTATCTGGCACAGAACACAGGTAACACTCAGATCTTTAAAAGCTCTGTGCAGGTCTGGTACTATCGCAGTGCTGTCCTTTGCCTTACTCATTTCAGCACCTTAGGATAAAATTCTTTACCAAATAGTAACTGGTTTTCCTAGCAGATTTAAAGAGGGCAGTAGCTTGGAGAGGAGCAATAAGCTCTCCCAGAGAGGACACTCCTTGGCCCAAAGCCACAGAGAACTGGAAAGCGTACATTTGCAGAGCCAGTTAAGTGCCAATCCAGGTATGTTCTCAGTAAACCCAGAGGACAAACTAGGTTGTCACTATCCGTATTATTAACAGGGAAGCTCATCCCGCAAAGGATCTTCAGCTCCAAATCCAGAACTGGAAAGGAATTAGAATCATAGAATCACTTGGGTTGGAAGAGACCTTCAGATCATCAAGTCCAACCATAAACCTGTGCCAAAAACCACCCCTAAACCATGTCCCTCAGCACCACGTCTACCTGTCTTTTAAATACCTCCAGCTTTAAATACCTCCATACTGAATATGCTCAGTATCTTGCTACAGACTCCCAGTTGGTGTAGGTTGGATAGAAGGTAACCCAGTGAGCTTATCAGTATCAAATGCAAATTCAAATTGACAGTTGCAAAGAGCGTGGGGGATACCTCTTGCAGTCTAGATCCCGTCTTGCTGGGCCCAGCGTGAATGCTGGTAAGTGAAGAGCTCTCTGCGCTGCTTCAATGCATACAATATAAATGCCAGTGTGACTTAGCCCAATCTACTGCCTTTACAGTTACTTCAGAGACACAGGGACATCTGGGCATCTGAGTCATCTCTTCCTAAATTAACTGCGTGCTGGTAAATATCTACCTTACCTTGAGATGAAATGCTTTTCTTGAAGGACAGTTTTCTTTCCATTTGAGCGTAAATCCCAAGTCTAGAGAAAAAAACCCAAGTCTGGACAGCTAACCTGAAATAAAAAGATAGGGATCACACCCCTCTCCCTCCACACACACCCCTATGTTTGGACCAAGAGCTATGGACTTGGTTTTGCTTGGCTTAGCCAACAGTATTTTAGAAAGTGTGTGGGTATATAAGCTTTCTTGATACACCTGTAAGATGAGGCAGTTAATCTGATACTTGGGATTTGTTCTTAGCCACGGTAGTTAGTGCAGATATGTTTGGTAAGTCACTATGTTTGATGTTCTGGTCATTGTTGAGCAAGTGATAATTGCCTACCAATCAGGACATAATTCTGCTAAGCCCACTAAAGCCAAATCAACATTGTAGTAATTTCCTTATGTTCAGTTTCTTTGGGTATTTATCCAAAGCAAATTGAGGTGAGCCTTTGGTTTGTTGTTTGTGGATTTAAAAGAAAATACTTGTTTTGGCCAGAGGGAATGGCTTGATGCTGAGTAGGGCAGTAACTTCTTCAGAAGCAACAGAACCAAGCAGAAAAAGAGTGAATAATACTTAGCATGCAGTTTAGTTTAAAACAAATAAAAAAAAACCCCAGAACCCCCCAAATAAACCAACCCACCCCCCACACACACCCCCCAACAAACAAAATGAAAGTTTGATTGCATATTGAGGCTGAAAGGAAGGTGTAAATAGGTATCTCATAAAAATTACTGGTAGTCAATCCGGCACGCTGTGTTCTTAACTTCCAGCTTGGCTCTGTCTGACCAGTGCACTCTTAGCCTGGGCTGCAGAGGGCTACGCAAGGGCACGCTGTCTCCAGAGAGCAGCATGGCAATAGTTGCATCTCAGGGTTTTTAAAGAGATTAGAATTTAGCTTTGGTTTATGTCCGTAATAAATAGATGCAAAGCTTAGTAAATGGAAGTTGCAGCAGCTTCCAAAAAAAGAATGAGTAACGAAACGTGCACAGCTCTGAAACTGGAAAAGAAATTGCTCTTGGCAAGAAATAAAATTCTTGGGGCAAGGAAGTTTGAGCTGCTTATCCCTGGACAGCGAAAAGCCAAGACTGAAAGAATGTGGCGTTGGAGGAGGCAGCCTGGTGGTGGCGAGTGCTGTCCCACAGCGCCATCTCCCGCTGCCAGCCTTTCCCTTCAGCCCCGCCTGAAAATCCCTGGATAGGGGAATCACGAAAAAAAATACGTAGTAAATCATCTCATCTACACCATGGCTAATTAAATATTTGTCAGATAATTGAAGTGGCATATCTGGCCCTGGCTGGAAGAATTCTTTAATGAGCGCTGCACTCTAATTTAATTTTGCCTTCTGTTGTGAGGTTCTGCTAGCAGATTAGCATTCCGCTCCTGCCTTCATTATTCAAAATTATTCACAGACACTCTCATGTGAATAAATCTAAATTATTTTCTCAAATAATTTGTGGGCATATTGTTGCAGCATTACTCTTACGGTTGCCTGTGGCAAATGGGAAACTTCCTCAGGCAGTGAACCTCAACTTGAATGTTTTTTTAATAGTTTTCCATATTTAAACTGTAGCAACTAATAGAGTTTGTCACACCAGCAGAATGGGTAGGTCTGTGGTCCTCTGCCCTTGCTGGGAAGAGGATGATCAATAAATGTAAATGAAAAAAATGTTTTTAGATAGAGTTAGGTCATGTCCCCTGCAGCAGCAGGATGAGCTCAGGTCCAGCTGCAAAAGGCATTTGGCATATGCAAAGTCTTCCTATTGTCCATAGCGTTGGTAATCTGTGGCTGAGATTCCCAAGCTCGTGTTCCTGCTGGTGGGGTGTTTGTGGGAGTCTTCGAGATTCTCCATGAACAACACCAGAACCTTGAGGGATTCTTTTTGGAGCTTTCTGCAACAAAAAGGGGAGCGTCTGAAAGTGGGAGTCTCTAGCTCTATTGTGGTTTGATCCTGATGCTTTTTTCTTCATCGAACCTGAATATTAAGTATCTAGTAAGTTCTTTCATTAGTTGTTTAGATATATAGCAGAACTCAAAGGAGGCAGATAACCGTCTGCATCAGCCTGTGTGATGGAACTGAGTTGTGTGACACAGTTCTGACTGATGCAATGAAACATGAACGTTCGCTCTATGATTTCACTCATGTTTACTGGTGGCAGGAGCTGACCGTAGCATACACTTGAAATAAAGTCCTAGCTCTGGTAAGGTCAGTGGCATTTGCTGAGATCCTTTTGAAGGACACTGGTGATGCGCTGGTGTCAGCAGCATCTAGACAATTGTTCTCCCTAATGCAATGGTATTCCTTTCTCTTGCAGGTGGTGGGAATTTTTGCAGGATTTGGTCTTCTACTTTTGGTGGCCTCCCCTTTCCTTCTACTTGCTACGCCATTTGTTCTGTGCTGCAAGTGCAAATGTAATAAAGGAGATGATGACCCTCTACCTACATAGACCGAGAGAAGATTGGACTCATCACAACACGTGTTCTGATTTTATTGTTGCTGTTGATGTTTCCCTCTTGCACTTGCATTGCTGTAGCCTTACTTGACCCGTTCTGCTTCTCATCGACACACAGTCTTGGTTCCAGGAACTGTTGTTACTCTACTGTTGCTTAGATCAAATGATAATAGACAAGGAGGTTAATGGAAGGCAAGTTTGGTGCTAAAGGGAGACTGTGGACCCAGGTAGCTATCTGAAATGAAGAGGTGATACTGCTAAAAATAATGCAAAAAGTTTCTGATGCCCTGCTGGCGGACTGGGAACTGTGCTGAATAACATCAGCAAAACAAGCTAAAAATGTGTACAAATCTAAACTTTCTGCATATCTTTTCGCTTTGAAATTTGGTGTCTTATTCCTGTATATATTTAAGTTGCCTGTCATTTAAATCAGATGGTCAACTTAGTGTGACTTTACCATGTTTATTACACATCTGTTTTTGTTAAAGCCATCACAATGTCCTTTTTAGTACCTATTTTTCCAAGTATAACAAAATCAGTAAGGTGCATATAGGCCATCCTATGCCTTTCTTGAAATTTGGGGAGGGTTAAAAGGACAAAGTTGGTCCTGTTGCCTTCCAGGATTCTTTTTGAAGTCTTACAAGAAACTTGTTTGATTGAAAGCTACATTTTTAAAATGAATTGAAGTTGTAAGGTTGTGTGGTGACACAAACCTGCTATCTAATCAAGGTTCTTTTAAAAATGCATTGATGGTATTGATTACTGCTGGACCACTAGTGTTTTTCTGAATTGTTATTTTTTGCTGTCATTTAGGGTTCTGCTACACTTACAGGGCTATGTAACTTCTAATCCAGGTATCTTAATCTTTTTATATAGAGATATATATAATCCTATTTAAACCAAATGTGTAAATAGCTGTGCTATTGAAATATTTTGGAAGTTCAAGATAGCCTGCTTCTGTCTTTAGGGCGATTATTAAAAAATACAGGACTAACTTTAATATTTAGTAGACTCTTGAGTTATCAATGAATCTTTCATTTATAGTATAAACATACGTCAGGGTTATCCCTGTAGTTAATAATAAAAATGCCTGGGATATTCGTGGAAGTTGTACTTTACATTTGAACTACTTAGCCCATTTTCAGAGTTAATAACGTATGATGTATGGTGTTAATAACAATGCTGTGATGAAACAAGTTTTCATTTGAAAAATAATCACTTGATTTGATAGTTTTGCGGAATTCACAGTGCTGTGTTTCCAGGGTAGTAAAGCGTGCTAGTCAACATACTGTTAAGTTTCTCTTTAGAAATATTATGCTCTGATTTTAAAGCCTACAAGGATTTTACTAATAACTTCTTGCCGTGAAATATGAAGTATCTGGAACAATGTGTATGTCGGCTTGTGTACTGAAATTTAACCGTAGGTTTTTCATCATCACTTATTTCTTTGCATTATCAATGTACTCAGATGGATGAATACAGTGAAGCCAGGATAATTTTGCACTGAAAAAGTATTAATACCCTTAAATGCAACTGCTTCTGGCTGCTGTCACAGGCTGGGAATATGTTTTCATAGTTCAAGCAGAAGGAAATTACTCTTCCCTTTATTATCTTTCATTTTATACTGTCTTTCTGTTAAATAAAAAGACTGTAGGGTACAATTTTGAAAACGGCCACTGTCTTTTTGTAAAACTACTCTTGAATTTTTTCTCCTCCCCTTCTTCCAAGTTTAATGGTATCCAAATTCAAACTGTATCTAACCATGGATTGTAGCTCTGGGCGCTGGAGTTTATCTGCAGTTCACTTGGCTTGATTTTAACGAATTCGGCCATTGTAACATGAATAAAAAGGATAGCTGGTTTCCAGCAAGTCTGAACTCCTTGTGGTATCTTCAGGTTGTTTATGGCAATGCACAGTTTAGATCTTTACTCGTAATACCTGGGTTTGTTACCAGAGTATTTTTAGTATTTTAGCTATCTTTGTTACTAGAAATTGCTTAGTTGTTCAAAAATACCCGAAGTCTGGGGCGCATGAGGCACTGCCGATCAGGTTCAGCGGGCAGCCAAGCAGGTACCTCGCTCCGGCTCTGGCAGTGGCTGAGTCCGTCTCCCCAGAGGTACCACCTAAGCCAAGCACCTGGGTTGTCCCGAGTCATAGCTCCAGAAGTCATGGAAACCCTTCTGTGAAGGACAGCTTCCTGCAGGTAAGCTTGAACCTTCATCCTTGGCCCAATAATTCTATTTAGCTGGAAAAAAAAGAAAAAAAAAAACCTCAAAAAAAAAATCAACCCACAAACAACTGGACAACAGGATGTAAAGATTTCAGGGGTGGTTAATTTTCTAATTGGGAGCATGAATGGATTTTGCTGTATGTGGCAGTGGCTCTAATGACCAGTTCTACTACTGGGATGACAAGAAACAGCAGAGGTGCAGTGGCCTGTTAACAGTAGTGGAGTGTCCTGGTATGAGGTTTATTTTCTCTGTGCCTTTCTGAGAGACAGCCTTTATGTGGCAGCATAGTGAAACGCAAGTTTTCCACAGTACTGTGTGGCCAGTGAATAATCAATGTCAAAATTAATGCATTTCCAGATTTAAAAGAAAAAGGAAAAAAAAGAAGTCCTTTACAAATACAGGCATCTTAAAATGATAGTTTGTAACTGATGCTCACAGATAAATTTTTATATAATAAAGAAAACTGCGTATTTCTGTCGGTATATTTCTGTTTCTGATGTCAATGTACTTGAATTGCTACTGGAGGTTTTTATGACATATCTCTTGTTTCACATGGCTGTTGGGATAGAGTGTATGCCTACATATCTACATATGTTTACCAAATACCGAATCCTTTCAGGCTTGATAAATGTCATTCCATCTGTATTCTTTTCTTCTCGGGGATTTTTTTTTTTTTTTTTTTTNTTCTGATTTGTTTCCAAAGTAGCAAATTCTGGCGGTGATGTACTGAGTTCGGGGCATTTTTATGTTACAGCTTATGTTGACAGTGTGACATTTAATACCCTGAAATTGAATTGTAAATACATTATTTTAAACTCTGACATTTAAACCCCTTGCCATGGGAAAGCAAATGTTTGTCTCTGCTGCTTCTCAGATGAAATTGTGTTACAACAGCTTTGTCTTTATAGATTTTCACCAGAAAGATAAGATTCATTGCATGAGTTCTGTTGCGCTTTTATGGTTATGCGGTTATTTATGTTTTTTGCATTGTCTTAAATGCTGTTTTCGATGGAGTTTGTAACAGTACATCATTTGCCTGTTCTGTTGGGGTGAAGTGGTGTCCTGTCTAGTGAGTGTGGGATTGGGTGTGAGTCCAGGCTCCAGAGGCTTTGCATCTCCCTGGTCTTGCCACTCGTTAGTTGGGCTAAAGTCAGTCCTGAGAGAGACCAGTATCGCAGCCTGCACCAGCTTCAGTGTCAGTAGTGTTGGGTTTTCCCTATGTGACATTGGACAAGTCACTTATCTCCTCTTATCTCAATTTACCCATCTTTTAAATGGATGGACCAATGTTTACCTACCTCACAGGAGGGCTGTGAGGGCAAATTCATTGGTTTTTAGGCTCTTCGAGATTCTGTGATGAAAGTTCATATATAAATGCTTACTATAGTTTTATGTTAATATTTCAATTTTATTCATGTTGGCATTCATCCTGAAACCTCCTACTACTGACTTTAGCACGCCAAGAATTTGGGATGCTTTCCCCCACATACCAAGCAGCATGATCTTTCCTCAAATACTCTGGCTTATGAATTAGGCAAAATACCAAATAAGAGCTGACTAGATCAACTCACAGCTTACAGTTGGTCTCCTGACGTGCGGGAAACACAATCAAAATTAGTGAAAAGCTCTCTTTTTTCATAGAGCTGACAGGATAAAATACTTATAGATCAGAAAAAGATGAAATGCTTTTGATTTGAAATTGTTATGGGCAAGAAAATAAAAATGAAGTTTTGTGCATTTCATCTGTAGGTCTTTTACTGTATAGTAGGAATAAATATATTTAATACAGGCCTTTCTCATCCCAGCGTGGTGCAGCATGCATAAAGCTTTGTGCAGGTTTGCTTTTTAAAACCAAAGTTTGTACATGTCATATCCATAATCTAAAATCCTGAGGAGGACAGGTAGAATGCAGTTGTTGATGACAGTGATATTAAAGACATCAAAAAAGTCTGCATCAGTGCTTAATTGCTAATGCACTTAGACTAAGTAAGGCATGCTGTTTGTGTTTAGAGCCCTGTGGTCTTCATTATTGCTTTGATTTGTATCTCTCTCTTACAAGAATTCCAGGAACATTAGGTACAGGTACGTGGTACATAACTGAACCTTTCTTGATCAATTTATCATGGATGTATTTTAAACTTGTATAGGGATAAGCATGAAGGAGTCATGCGTATGTATAAATAATGTACTTGACCAGTGTAAAAATAGTTCTGTTGATGTATTTGAAATGTAAGTACATTTTGTGCCACTAACACTGTGATGTATAAAAGAGCTGTTGAATGCCTTTTAATGTTGTGTTTTGTACTTTGAATCATATTGAAGAGTTTAATTTGTAATTTCAATAGATATTTTAAATGACTGTGTCTCCTGTCATTCTTCATAGTGACTTTTCAGTGCTAAATAAAAGTGCTTTTGTTGCGGTAGGACTCCCTAAGCTTACCTGCCCCTCGGTCCTTTAGCACCCGCACAGCCTGTAGCTTGGAGACCTCCTGCCTCACTCCTGGCCGTAACTGGTTTCTGACTTGTCTCCCAGCTTAGCCCAAAGAGTGAATCTGGTTATCTCTAGAGCTGATTTGATTCACAGCTGGGTCTTTGGTCCGGCTGCTGTTGCAGTGCACTGATGGGCAGTCTGTCTGGGTCAATGTGCTGCTCCGAGGATCGCTTCAAGATGCGTGTGTATTCTTGCTCCATAGGTGCCTGCGAGTAGCTTGTATTCCCCTTGGTTTGGTGTTGTGGAGATGAAACTTTTAAAGACAAAGCCCAATCTCCTGAACAACAGAGCTGGGAATTGGCTGTCATGTCCTCCGACAACAGGCAGTTTAGGATGCAGTCTTTCCTTCAGTCCCCATGGTTTCTTTCTCACTTGTTGGGATACGCTTATGTCTACAGCCATAAAAAAAGCACAGGCACAGTTTCTTCCAAAAAAGGTGTGCATAACTATATCCATAATTATATGCATGTATGTGCTTTAGACCTGACAATTTAAGAAAAATCGAGGCCATGCCATAGCTGCTTCTCAGTCGTTCTTTCATTTTCATGGCGCATAAGGATTTTTCTCTGCAAGGGAAAGATCGGTTTAGGTATTTTGTTCAATTAATTGGGCAGAAAAGAGTCTATAAATGCCACAAGGGGTTTTGACCTATTCTAGGAGCAGGTACTGTTAACAAAGCAATCTTTCGGCTTTCCTCCTCTGCTCCCACAGTCTGTTGCTTCCAATTAGGGTATGTATTGCTTTGCAGTTTTCTTCCAGAGAGGAGGATTATTCCTCAGTCACTTGCAATTATCTTGTAGTTTAGTAACTTATAGCTCCCGGGCATTTCCTCACTCTCTCTGCCAGGTTCAGCTTACCTTGCCATAGAAGGATTTCCTTCAGCTGTGTGACTGGATTTCTGCACAACAGGTCTGTAATCAGAGAATCAAGCATGGCAGAAACTCTTAAGTGCAGTAACAGACTTCAGGGTCTCAACTGTCTAAAATTATAGCGGTTAAGTTGAATTCTTAAATGGCAAACTTCTAGCCCTTATACGCTCTAATAAATAGTGTCCAGGATGATCCAGTCACCAGGGGTGACCCTCATCCATAGCAGTAAGTTCTGTTATGAGGGGTCCCAGCCCCAGAATAACTCCCGAATTGTGCGTGGCTGTTGCGTGGGAAAGTTCAGGTCAAAATAATACCAGTTACCGTCCTGCAAGAACTAAACAATTGAGACAATTGGCTCCCACAGCACAAAAATATAGTACTAGCTCAAGCATTCTGCTAGTTGTAATGGTACTAATAAAGATGTAACCTTAGAAATTGAATTAGGTACACACGCATAGATGGGGGCAGTGCTGCAGATTGCTACTGCCAACTTACAAGCACAGTGCACCTACAAAGGAATCTTTGTTGGGTTTTTGGTTTTGTTTTGGGAGTTGGGTTGGTTTTTTTTTTTGGTATTGGAGATCATCTGATGAGACCCCACCTCAAATACTGTTGTCCTGGTTTGAGATAAAACAGGACCAATTTTGTTCAGTAACTCCACTTTATAACTAGGCCTCTTCTAACTGCTGAAATTAAGAGCATGTTGTGCAGAAACTGTTGGCTCTTGGAGTGGTAAGACCTATGTTTATAGTTGATGCCAAGGCATGGTGTGCAGAGAAGCCCTTGCTTATACTTACTGCTATAACAGCCAAGGGCAGCCAACTTTGATATTTGCCCCGTTGGAGGATCAGTAGAAAAGTGTAGAGGGGTCACACCTGTGGGGAGGAGCAGCAGAATAGGTGACCCAAAACTGACCAACAGGGTATTCCATCCCATCTGCATCATGCTCAGTATAAAAGCTGAGGGATCAAAGGGTCAGGGCTCTTTCTTCAATGGCCAGCGTCTGAGGAGGACTCTTGTTTGTTCATCTGCTTGTGATCCTGATCCTGACTCCAGCTCTGGAATCCAGTTCCCATCCATCGCTGAGTCTAGTCTGGGACTTCCCCAGTGCCTGCTGGTGATATGATTGTCACCCTGGGCACTTGATACGGTTTTGTATATGTTTCATTATTTTCTTTTTATTATTTTTTTCTTTATATTTCATAAAAGTAGTTTAGTTCTTACTAAACTAGTCTCTTTTTCTCTCTCTCCTGCGCTGCAGGTTGTTTACTTTGGAGCAAAGGAGGCTGAGTGGAGACCTTGCTCTCTAGAACTACCTGAAAGGAGGTTGTAGCCAGGTGGGAGTCAGTCTTTTTTCCCAAATAACAAGCGACAGGACAAGAGGAAATGGCCTCAAGTTGTGCCAGGGGAGGTTTAGGTTGGATATTAGGAAACTTCTTCATGGAAAGGGTTACCAAGATTGGAACGGGCTGCCCAGGGCAGTGGTGGAATCGCCATCCCTGGGGGTATTTAAAAGACAGGTAGACGTGGTGCTGAGGGACATGGTTTAGTGGTGGTTCTGGCAGTGTTAGGTTGATGGTTGGACTCGATGACCTTAAAGGTCCTTTCCAACTAGATGATTCTATCTAGGATGTTTCTCATAGGAGATCCTGTGCTGCGGGTACTTGCCCATTAGCAGTGCATCTATATTAAGAGTTATTTAATGTAGGATAGATAGAAACTGGCAGAACTTTCTTTTTAATTTTGAAAATAAGAAGAGACAAAAGGCTGTTTTCTACAAGGAGGCCTTTGCTACCTGGATTCTGCACTCTGAGAACCAAGATTCCGCCTTGAATCTGACACAACTTTAAGTACGAAGTTCGTCTTGACGTTCATGTGTCTGGCCGTAACTGATGGGAGTCAGTGCAAAGGCACATCTCCTGCGTCTTTGGGACATTTCCCTTTCTGTCCTATGCTGCTTACTAAGATAGTTGTCTAGACAATTTAGGTAGCTTTTTTTAGCCTCTCAAGATGCTTCTCAGGTGTGTTATTTTCCCTGCCCACTTTGATGATAGAAGTCTAAGCAACTGCCTGGCCAGGCACATAACTTTGACATGGGTAAAGCCGAGGGAAACAGTGGTAGAGTGCCTTATCATGAGCACTGCTTTCAGGTACCAGGGCAGGACTTGTTGGTACAAATTAGAACCAGGTTACTCTGCTCCCATACGGTGTTTCCAGATGAATCTGTGCGTGTGTGAGATGACTATCATTTGACACATATGTGGCACATATACAGAATGTTTAGATGCTGTAAATCACGCAAACTGACTCATGCAAGCAATGGAAATGAACTTCAAAGACTGAATGGTGCAGTTCCTTTGTGGTGTGTGCACAGGAGAGAACAATGTCAAGCTGTATGTGCTAACTGGTAATTTATTCCTGGTGTTCCTTGGTCACTTTTTTTTTTTTTGTAAAGCCAAAATTGAAACAAACACTATAATCAGTATATAAATGCTAAATTTAAACCTAGGTCCCAAAGAAGAGAGCCCCTAGGGGCAAATTTTAGGTGTCCTAACTCAATGTCATTTCCTAAAATCTGAATGTAAATATGTGTGTCTAGCTGATCTGTGGTACTTTATTTTTAGGCGCAGCATGTCCTTAAATGTCAAATGTGGCTTCTAGTCAGTGTAGCTTGTATATGTCTACAGGAAGAAGAAATTGTACTGCATAATTTTGTAAAGCAAGAAATCTGATCCTGGAGCAATGCAGATTGCCCATATTGAACAGACCAATAAAGGTTCTGGGATATTTTTTGTAGCTGTGTGTGGAAGAAAGTGTATTAGGAATAGCATTAAATAATTTCTCTTTCAAAACACCGCCTTTTTTTTTCCCTCAAGTAGCTGCAAAAGTAAAAACAAATGCCTAAGAGCTTGAGTAAGTGGTACTCCATGTATGCTATGAATTGGATGCTCAGAACCCATTAAAATGGATCAGTCCTTTCATTACTTTTTAATGAGTTTGGATTTTCATTTTAGGTGAGCAGTGAGCTCATCTTGCTGCATAAGAGAGCACCTGCAACAGAGAACAATGTTTTTCTGACAGGGTTTTCTCTGCCAGTGATTTGCTTCAATTGTCATGATCTGTTCTGTGTGACGGAATACGAGACTGATTTTGGTATGGACTATAAGGGTTCTATGTCTTTAAAAGAGAGTGACCATAACTCACTAATTTAGCAGGTTCTACAGGCCTGACCTGCTCATACCAGTCTAACTGAAAGTCTGCAGGCTCAGCCATGCCTGAGATCTACATTGCTGTATGTTATTCTTGAGAACAATTACAAACAAGCACATGTTTTATTTTTTCTCTCGACTCCCTTGAGGTGACGTTTTGGGTTTTGGTGGGTGGCAGAAATGCTTGAGCTGCCTCAAAATCCTGAGGTCTCATTATATTTCGAGAATGACACTATCATTTTGTGGGATTACCCACAGGAGAAATGCATGATATTGTGCAAAATTTCATTTTAAAATAGCCTTGTCAGAGGAGCGCAATGCAGCGTTTCTTTATTTTTGTGTGTCAGTAAGTATTAGTGTACTCATTTTGTCCAAGCATCCTGTAACTTCTGTGATGGGTATAGGTTGAGTGAGGGATACCTGAGCTGGAATACAGATAGACTTCTTGATGCCTTAGAAAAGCACACGGAAAGGGTATTTTAAGCCCTTGTGGTAAGCGGTGCTGCTGTGAGCCAGCAGGGTGCAGTCTCTGAACGCCATTGCAGGCAACGAGGCCTGAGTTTCTTTGAAAGTATTGCACATAAATCCATATTAACAAGATTTCTATCTCAAGCTTTTAAAGTCTGTGTTTCAAAACCTCCACAGAGTTAATTGTAATGATATCATGACTAAAAATAACGATGTTGTGATGGGCCTGCACACTCTGCTGGGGCTGTTCTAGTCTCTGGATATTAACATATGTTACTGCTCGTGTTCTCTGAGAGTATATAAACCTTTTCTGAAAGTGAAAAAGCCTAAGTATTTGAACTTTCAGAAAACTGATATAAGCATTTAGATGTTTCAATCTGCAAATGTGAAATGAGAGGTGCAAACGAGAGGTCTCTTTCAAAATGCTGTGTTCAGAAAGCACTGATTAATCACACTGAGAGAAGGGGGAACACTAAAATCGAGTTGGTTCAAAACAGATTAAGTATTGGCTAATAACATTGCATCTTCTTTATATTTTATAATTGACGGATGTTGTCAGTGAGCCAAATTATTCTCTTCTCCCTTCCTACCCACGCCTGCTGTCGTATCTGTGTTCCTCAATACAGATGTTCACAAGAAACAATGCAACTGTCCAAACAATAACTCTAACCATCCGTTTAGCAGTCAACATGTTTGGCAGAGGAGGCAAGCTGCAACGGGGGGCTGCTGTGAGTCCTTCTGCCTTTACCTCACTCTATTTATAGATGTTCCAATGTTCAGATGTCTTCCTTCCCCCCACTCCCCAAGTATATGTGAGTAAAGCAAAGTGAAAAGTTAGTTTCTTGTCATTTTTGTGGCCTAGAGGTATGTTTCAGGATCCTGCCAACAGTAACACAAACTAGCTTTTGAAGAAAATGTAATAAGCTGTCCCGACTGCCACCGTCTCCCTGCCAAGCTTCAAGGCGCTCCTGGGAAACTTCTGGTCCATGCCATTTACAGCCTGTTAGGGATGTGTTTGGAGCCTGTTTTTCAGCTGGATCCGTTTTCCCTTTTCCGGACCTCGCAATTATCTTATGCAAAATGGTGCAATTAGAAAGAAGATTGGGGTACTACAGTGTGTCTTAGCAATCTGCTAGCACTTTGCTTCCACCATATCGCTGTGTGTTGTTCAGCAGATTTCCCCTGCCTTCAGCATTGGTCAGGTGGCCACAGACTGAGGACCTTCTCAAAGCGGGATGCCTCCAGCCTTTTGCTGCTGCTTGCAACGTTTCCTGGCTTCCCAGCAGCAGGGTAAGGTTTCTAGGGGCACAGCAGCACTGCATGTTGAAGAATGGCCCTTGGAAGACGCGTGTCTGCAGGGGCCATCTCACTGCTTCCCACAGCAGGAAACGGAAAGCAGAGAGATCCAGAGCAGCAGAAGGGAGAGGCAGAGAGAAAAGAGCACCTTTTTCTGTCACCTCGACCTATGCGGTGACAGATGGGTAAGTTTGGTGCTTAGTGCCGTCACGCTTACCAGCAATTTTTATCCTTTCACTTGTGATCTTGGGACGTGCTGCACTGCAGGCTCTGCAGGCGATTACTGACATCTCCGTACAACTAAGACTTGGTAAGGGAGGCAGAGGGGAGGTTGTGGCTGAGTTAAAATCTCAGCGCCTTATGTGAGGGCTGACCCTCTGAGTCAGCTTCCCCCTTGCACTAACACTGAGGCAATTAACCCAGATATTTCCTCTGCCGTTTGTCTGTGGAAACAAATCGAATGTGAAAAGCTACAGTACCTGCAAGCAGTATCCTTGGTCCTTCTAGAGACATCCCAGGGCTCTGTTGAAACCCAAGGGAGGTGCAACCACCTCCCTTTCATAGCTTTTACCACTCTGCCTGAGAAAACCCCTTCTGAGCCACAGGGTCTGGCCAGAGGCCGTGGCTGCGAAGCAAAGGAAACTGAGAAATGCCTGAGGTTCCAGCAACATCTGCTTTAAATCACAGGATACCTTAATGACCCTTCAGGACACTCAGTACTTAAGGTCTTTAAAGTTTTTGATGGCAACCTCAAATGCGCAGCCTGTCAGCACAGCTCAATAAGGTTGCAACAATTCTTTTGGCTGGGTGGGCTATGACTTGCCTTACTCCAACTCGAATGTGAAGCTCACAGAGGAGCTCTAGCTGCTACCCAACGCCAGCAAAGCAGCTGGGAGCTGCCTGCCTGCTCCTTCGCTGCACTCGCAGCACCACGGAGCACTCACCAAGAAATGCACGTGATTGTCTCTGCTCGTAGATGATCATAGAACAGAATAGAATTGTTTAGTCTGGAACAGACCTTTAAGATCATTGAGTCCAACTGTTAACACAGCACTGCCAAGTCCACCACTAGACTATGTCCCTAAGCACCCCATCTACAGGTCTTTAAAATATATTCAGGGAGGAGAACTCAACCACCTCCCTGGGCAGCCTGTTCCAACATTTGACAACCCTTTCAGTGAAAAAAATTTTTCTAATATCCCATCTAAACCTCCCCTGGCGCAACTTGAGGCTGTTTGTTCTTGTCCTGCTGCTACATGGCAGAGGAGATGGTCCTCCACCTGGCTACAACCTCCTTTCAGGTGGTTGTAGAGAGTGATAAGGTCTCCCCTCAGCCTTCTCTTCTCCAGGCTAAATAGTCTCAGTTCCCTCACCTGCTCCTCATAAGACTTGAGCTCCAGACCCCTCACCAGCTTCGTTGTCCTTCTCTGGACATGCTCCAGCACCTCAATGTCTTTCTTGTGGTGACGGGCCCAAAACTGAACACCGTATTTGAGGTGGGGCCTCACCAGTGCTGAGTACAGGGGGACTATCATTTCCCTAGTCCTGCTGGCCACACCATTCCTGACACAAGCCAAGATGCTGTTGGCCTTCTTGGCTCAAATTCAGCCAGGTGTCAACCGACACTCCCAGGTCATTTTCCACCTTTTTGCTTTTTTTCACCTGCAATTCTGGTGGGCAGCAGTCCCACAGAGACAACTGTGGTGTCCCTGGTGTCTTGCTTCAAGCAGCAGTTATTAGTCTCGGTTGAGAGGCTGCATTGGGTGTGATTTGCCAATAAAGCCACTAACGATGCCCCAGTGGAAGGGTTTTATAGGGCTTTATGTTTCTGAGAATTCAGCAAGCACATGTGTGAAACACTAGGAACTGTAAAAGCTCCTGGTTACAAGGAGCACTCAGTGTTGGTAGGGCAAGGAAAACCTTTTCTGTTTACAGAAAAATATCATGATCTCATTAAAGGCTGTAAAAGCAGTCAGAACACGAGGTCCAAAAAGACTTCCATTACTCTCTAGAGTGTCCTGTATGTCCTTTGTATAAAATAGGTATTTCCACCCTGAAGAACTCAGCCTCCTGTAGCATCTCCCAAGAGCTGCTGGCTCAACATAAGGTTTGTGTGATGGGTATGTGGGTTATGTGCTTCACTCTGGAGAATCCCTGCCCCTCAGGCAGCTGGGAGGGGGTGGCCTCAGGGGAATATTAAACGGGGGCAGTCCACCGATTAGAAAAGGTGACAATCACTTGATTTGCCAGGAGTGCAATCAGGCAATTTAAACAAATACCTCTGAATCCTTATTATTATTTCCTTCAGTAAGTAAGATTTCAAAAGGTATCTGGCATCTACCCCTCTCCCTCTCTACAGAGTGGAAAACCCCTCTGGTGTTACTGCTGACTTTTTTTTCGCTAAAATGGAATTTTCTTGCTATTTTAAATAGAAGAAACAAAACCCAAATTTCCAACAAGCTCTTGAGTGCTGCACAATGGCTGGCTTATTTCTTTTCATGCCTGGTGTCATGGCAACAGGAAGAATTCAAAATTAATTATAATCCAGGCAAGATGGCCTCTACCTATATTATATGTCGGGTTTAGCCTGGCCTTGTGATTTTATTTTTGCCAAAACAATATCAATAGCAATCTTTGCTACTAAGGATTTTTCTTTCTCTTGTAAATAAAACTTGTGTTCACTAATTTGAACATGTAGCAAGCTGCCAATGAAAATTATGAATTTGAATTAATATAAAGATACAGGACAAAAGAAGATTCAAGGGGAAAAGCAGAAAAAGGCAGTAAGTAATTAAGTGAAACAGATTTTGTTAAACTTCAGTAATCACTATGAGTAAAACAAAGAATGTTCTTTTTAATAGGGACAGCTCAACAAATATTGCTGTTAACAATTTCTCTAAAAAGATTTGATTTATGGGCTTAGTAATCAGATGTAAGAATGTGTTTCATCTGAGAAATGTTCAGTACCTGCCTTGGTATGATGATGCTTTAACCTTAAAGACACGTTGATGGTACATAAAGAGAACTCAATGAAAATTCAATTAGGCTTTCCAGCCTAAGAGTTGTTTCACTTGCTCATTCAAATACAAAGTCCCAAATTCTTCTTTTTCTCTGCATTGCTATTGTGTATTGACATCTATTATAATAATAGATGTCTGTTGCATACATTTTCCAATATAAATTCAAATTTCTAACCATTAGATAGCATTCTTACACCTGGAAAGCCAGCTCTGCAAATCTGTACCAGCGAGGCTATTCTGCAGTTCGCCCGGCAGATGTTCTGTGCCTCCTGTGAAGGGTCCACAGCAGCCAGGAGAGCTTGAGAAAACTGGGGGTTTCCCTGCAGCACATTCCTGCAGTTCCTGCTCCACATACGACAGAAAGAACCCCTGTATGACGAATGAGTGACCCATTTATGAGGCAGCTTCTCCAAAATCATGAGAGGTGTAAAGGCCTAAATCATAAACAAAAAGGAAGTTCTGGGCTCTTTATGTCTGTAAGTGGCTTTTGAACCATAAGCATATCTGCAAGTTTTTATTCATTATGAAGACCAGGATCAATGTGTGTATAAAAAACCAAAAGAGACCAAAACTGAGGTTCAGTACAAGCTCCAGAAGTAGGATTTCTGCATAAATAAATAATAAATCCAACAAGGTGTTGCTTTTTCATTCTTCCATTTGTATTAAATATTTGGCGTAGAGCTCATTTCCTTTGTGTCAAGTCAGTCCTGAATTACATGTTCCAGGTATCAGGTGGCCACAAACAACCTATCATTGACAAAACAGGATTTGTTTTTAAATGGAAGGAGAAATGCTAATTTTTATTGGAATGGTAAGCTCCATCCATCTGGGGGGAAAAAAAAAAGGGCTATACTCAGCTGTTACTGTGCTTTTAGTTCTTGATTAAATGAATGTAAGAGAAGACCTTCAACTAAGCTGATAATTCCTCAGAAGTTAGGTACTAGGCAGTCCTGAAGGCTTGCGGATGTCACTGTTGTTCAAGCCTTTGCTTGAAGTCAGAGCTACTCGGGGGGCACTTTGACTGTAAGTCTCTCCATCCTTATTTGCCTCTGTGGTCTCAACATAATTTTTAGGAGTTATTGCACAAGATAAGCTGATGACAGTGGAAGTTCCAGAAGATAATGCCATCCCCAGACTTTGGCATTGGGGATTGGTGGTATTGCATAACTAATTGCTGAATATTGTGACTAATTCCTATGTCAGAACAACAGCTACTGATTGCAACAACTGAGGAAGAACATGTGGGAAAAGCAGCAACAAGCACTGAACAACACATTGACACGTGTCCTCCAGGCAGAGCGTTGGAGAATTGATCCACTTACCAGATGTAAGAGAGAAGTCCAGGCACCTTTCCTGATTTATGTTGTCTCCACATATGGAGCATCAAAGAGACAGACAAAGACTGTTAGCTGCAGTTTTGAAGAAGGAAAGTTACTCACTGAGTTCTTCAACAGAAATATTTGGGGGGTGTAGACACTTCCCCAAGACGGAGGACAGAGACATTCTGTTGTGTGATACCACTTTAGGATCAACTTTCTGAAGAAACCCGGGAGGCTAAAGGTGAGTAAGAGACAAAGAAACAAGCAGATTTACTAGTCCTCAGTTACTCTGAGGAGTAGTGCTTTAGCTGTGGCTCTCTTACTGTGGCTCTCTTTCTGTGTTTTTGATCTGTACTGCCTGTAGCCAGCACAGTTTATAGCCACAGATGATACTGGAGAATTTATAGCATCTGAATTGCTCTAGCATGTTTTCAGATAGTTCCACAAATGACTATTGCTGTTTATTTTGGATATTGTTTTAAATGACTGTGTTTCTTTTATGCACGGAGATAATGAGACCCAGGTTTTTTCCATATGGACTGGCAAGCAGTGATGAAGAGCACTGACGTGTACCAGTAACCCCTCTTTCCCAGGAGCACGCTCCCAAATTGCCACTTGTGAAAAATGTGGTCCCAGTTAGCAAAACAGCGAGACCTCGCAGGCAGCTGAAGAGAGTCTGTATGTTTAATCCATAGTTAACCAGGAGCGGGAAAGCAGTAGGAGCCCAGTAACTTCCTGCGTATGAGCAATGTTGTGTCAGCTGAAAACTTGGCAGAGCAGATCCACAGTGGGGCAAGGACAAAAGCTCAGACAAAGAGTCAAGGGAGAGGTGTGCAGTAGAGTGCAAGAGGGTACTGTATTTAATTAAAAAAAAAGAGAAATAAACAGCAGTGTAATTAAAAAAAAAGAACAAACTGTCACATGCAAGTATAAGTGAAAGGAGAAAAAACCACCAAATGCAAATTAAGCAGGTGGAAAATATTTATGTGAAAAAACGTACATACTTTATTTCACAGAGTGTCTGTGTACAAGACTATTCTTTCTGTGTTTGAGAAACTGTGTAGAGAAGTGCATATAGGGGTTACTTTGCACCCGCGATGCAAATCTGCTCAAGCCAGGACTGCTGGCAGGACACTTTCCCTCAGGGGCGGCAGCTCTCCCACCCGGCTGAGCACAAAAAGACTTGCCTTCCTGCAGCTCTCCAGCCATGTCACCAAAGAGGGGGCACTTCGCATCTTCATGCAGGGCAAGTTCAAGAGCCAAACCTTGTGATACTGTAATTTTAGCATCTCATTGCTTTACATTTCTTAAGAATTACGTAGCTGTAAAGAATGCTGAAGCATTTTCAAAGATGAGTTTCCATGAGAATCTCTTCTCAACCACAGAGGAGAAAACTGAATGAAAAGAGTTTGGAAATAGAGAAGAATTTGACCTTGGCAGAAGATGGACTGAAATCAGGGACTGGCACCCTTTCAAGAGGGTTGTGCCAGTCAGTGTTTTTCCTGCCCAAAGCAGAGGTTAAGCATGCTGGTAGGAAGTTGATGGGAGCCAGAGGCGCTGCATCTCAGCCAGACAACATACCACTGATGAGAAGTTCAAACCCCTCAGGAGTCATGGCTGGGAACTTCTGCCTCTCGTAGGAGACTGGGTTTTTAGATCTCAGCCTGTGCTGACCCCGCTGATAGCATCCTGATGTCTTTCCAATATATGTCTGCGTACCGGTTTTGCAGTTTCCTGCCCTGATTTTCCCATCCTGGGTTTCTGAGACCGTTTTGTTGTATTGTGTTAGAAGCAAACGCTAAGACCAGTTGAGAAATGGACCCAAAAGGCAACCACAAAGTCACTTGTTTTATATTATTCAGCATCTTCTTTCTTTTACTTCCATTATGTCAAGCAGGCAAATCCTTAAATATCTTGGAGAAACTGCTCATTTTAAAAAGCAACCCAGGAAGCTACACCAAAACATCAGCAATGGCTCTAGTGGTGGTCGAGTAGCAAGCAACAAAACCCAGCAAGTTCTCATCCCACTTCAGTCTGGGGACTAGGATATAGGTAGCAACAGTGAACATGTGTTTAAAAGAAATAGAGATTTGCAAGGCAGCATTATTTCTTCAAAACCTTTTTTTCTCTCTCCCTCTTACATACACACATATAGATTCCCAGTATTTACATTTGGTGTACTTCATTTCTAATGCTTTGCCAAGTTATTCATTCATTCCTTTCACAGAGCTGTAGTGAGACGCTCAAAACTGAGTTTCTTACCCTAATTCTCACAGTTTTTTCTCTCATCCAAACTGGATGTCTAGAAATTAGACAGCTAGACAGCAAAGTCTCCCATTACATTCAAGGGAAAGAAACTGTTACTTGCAGATGTAACAGTGAAATTTAGGCTTGTCTCTAGGTTTGGTGTTTAAGAGGTCTGAGATGAGATGAGATGAACTGCTCACTGTTTCAGTCCATTCGTGTTGAAGAAGCGTGGGGTTCTTCTCCCAGTAGCAAAGACAAGAAGGCTGGTTATGAACTTTACCTCCAAAAGTCATTTGGTTCTTTCTTTCCCAAGAACGAACACTGAAGCTTGTGGGATGCTTTCCCACATGCTCATTTAGCAGGACATTGCCATGATCGTAAGTTTTAATTTAGTCCAGTGTGCCCCAGGTCCAGTGAAATAGAGAGAGTGAAAATGCAAAGTCACAGCAGCCAACAGAAGGATCACTGAAGTCACTGTAAAATTGCAGTCTGAGACGAATAACTTTTAGCTGCTTAAACTTCATGATATAATTTTCTGTTTTCTCTTGTGTGTTTGCATTTGTGGGACTGGTTAGAGAGTTTTGTTCCTGACTATTTACTACAGAGGTTGGTTCCCATTCTAGTTTCTGAGCTGACAGGATACATTTGCTGTTTTCATGTGTTACTTCTGTGGAAAAAAAAAAAAAAAGGAAAAAAAAGGTCTCGAAAATTTTTTGGGAAATGAAAAAAGAGTATTGCATATGCTGTGTCTTTCAGCAGTTAAATTCCTGAGCGAAGCACCCGATACTGGAGAAAGTGGAAACAGCGAACTTGATACAGCCATACATGGAAAAGAAAAGTGAATTTGATTAAGAGTAAAAATGGCAAATGGTTAAACTTTTGTGTCTTCTGTTCTGAACTCTGATTAGAAACAGTCAGCTGAGCACTCTGTGAAGCAGACTTGCCTAAACTCACCTAAAACACATGGGCCCATCCTTGTGACTCTTCTGTTTATTGTTGTTTATACCCATCAGGGTTGCAGGTGCGCTTTTTTCAGCTAACAGTTCACAGTTTCATAATATCCAGATGTAGCCCATGTATAAAGAGGTCCCTTTCAGGACATTCACGGTTTAAATCAATATCATCTCAGGTAATATTCCTTCTTTCCATTCTCTTCTAGTTTCTGTATATCTCTTCCAGCATAACCACAGAGCACTGATGGCAGAAGTCGTATGTCTTCACTTTGAATATTTATAAGTAGTCTATAGTCCCCTTTGGTTTATTGTTTCTGACTGATCTTTGTTTTTAGAGCAATTTATCGGTTTAAAAATAGATGAGTGTGTTACATTCAAAAATCCTGATGATGGATGAATGCTTTGATCTTTTCTTATTCAAAAATGTGCTAAATAACAGTTCTCCATATGGTGTAACTCTCTAGGACTTGCTTAACACAAGTATTTGTCCGTTTCTGAGCAGTTATATAGGCCAAAAATGGTATTTTATTAATAGAAATGAAGTTCAAAAAATGCAAGTCAAACTAAATTCTCTTATTGTTGCCATTAACATATCCTTGGCAAGTCTTACCTCTCTAATGTATTTTGGCTAAATTCAAGGCTCATGATTACATCTTAGATTCACTTCTGTTTGAAAACATAATCTCCTAAATCTGAAGTGCCATGACCAATAATATTATTTCTGGAGTAGTAAGACCTAGGAGGAAAAAACTGTTTCTTCTTTTTATTTTGTACTCTAAGTCCATTTCTAAGTCAAAGTGACAAGGTTCTGGGGAACAGAATGAAAATAAAAATAGTTGCTTGAATGTTTTTTGGGATTCTTCAGTTAGCAGCCTATTTGGCTGCCTATTTGGCTCAAATGTGGTATTTCTGTGCAGCAGAAACCGAGCTAAGCAAATGAGACTGTCTCAAGAGGATGCCCCAGCTCCTGGCTGTCAGGTGGGCCGTAGCCTGCAATCCCAGATGCACAGGAGGGCTACGTTGGCTGTGTGACAAAAGCAAGGGATTTCTTCAGCTCTTTTCAGTTTGGACAATCCTAACAGCTGGGTAGGTGTTGAGTTTCCTCTTGAAAATTGGTCACCCTCCAGCCAGTTACTTGCATGTGCAGGTATTCAGCCATGGATAATCTAAACCGTTATCTTCCGAGTTATGAACCAGGAGCTTTGGAGTAATTTGAAAATATGTACTTTATATGGCTAAATCAAAGATTATATTAAAATTCGCCTGATAGGGCATTTGCTATCACCTTTTCCCATCATAGCATGCTATCCTGCAATGCTTGAGCTGCTTTTTTTTCCTCAGAGCAACATGTTGGATGGTTCAGTCGTGTTCTGTCTGTGGTGGATGGGTAAACAGTGGCTTTAGCCTGAAAAAAAGGAGAATGAAGCTAGAAACAAAGATTTACTAGTGGCTAAGTATAGTGAAGACCCAGAACAGGCTAAGAATTTTGCAGGTTTCCAGTGTTAGAGTTTTTAATAACAGATTAGACAAATATTTCATCGGAAGGTGGTGATGGATTGGAACCTTCTCAAACCTCTCCGAACTCTGCTGTCTAACTCTAAATCCGTGAGACCTTGTGTTATCAATAACCATTCAAGTAGCACCTACTTCAAACCTTCAGGAAAGTTCAGACATGTGTTTAGACACTTGGGCAAGTCATAATAGAACTGTAGAATCATTTAAGTTGGAAGAGACCTTTAAGATCATTGGGTCCAACCATTAATCTTGCACTTGCAAGTCCACCACTAAACCATGTTTTTTAAATACCTCCAGGGATGGTGACTCAACCACTTCCCTGGGCAGCTTGTTCCAACATTTGACAACCCTTTCAGTGAAGAAATTTTTCCTAATATCAAATCTAAACCTCCCCTAGCACAACTTGAGGCCATTTCCTCTTGTCCTACTGCTACGTGGCAGAAGAGATTGTCCTCCACCTGGCTACAACCTCCTTTCAGGTAGTTGTAGAGAGCAAGAAGGTTTCCCCTCAGCCTCCTTTTCTCCAGGCTACACAACCCCAGTTCCCTCAACCACTCCTCGTAAGACGTGCTCTAGACCCCTCACCAGCTTTGTGGTCCTTCTCTGGACACGCTCCAGCACTTCAATGTCTTTCTTGTGGTGAGGGGCCCAAAGCTGAACACAGTATTCGAGGTGGGGCCTCACCAGTGCCAAGTAGAGGGGGATGATCACTTTCCTAGTCCTGCTGGCCACACTATTCCCGATACAAGCCAGGATGCCATTGGCCTTCTTGGCCACCTGGGCACACCGCTGGCTCATATTCAGCCGGCTGTTGACCAACACCCCCAGGTGCTTTTCCACCCGGCAACTTTCCAGCCACTCTTCCCCAAGCCTGTAGCGCTGCATGGGGTTGTTGTGACCCAAGTGCAGGACCCAGCACTTGGCATTGTTGAATCCCATACAGTTGGCCTTGGCCCATTGATCCAGCCTGGCCAGATCCTTCTGTAGAGCCTTCCTACCCTCAAGTAAACCAACACTCCTGCGCAACTTGGTGTCATCTGCAAACTTACTGAAGGTGCACTCTATCCCCTCGTCCAGATCACTGATAAAGATATTAAACAGAACTGGCTCCTAAAGGTGGTTTATAATACAGGAAGGCTGCCGAACCCTTGCTCCCTAGCAGCAAATACTCAAGAAAGCACGTGGAGGAAAGGGTCCAAGTTCGTCCCAGCAGCTGCTTCATGTTATTACGAGGCTGTAGGTATTCGAATCATTAGTAAGTGTCTATTTGTGAGCCAAAGAGGTAAAGTCTTGCTTAATAAATGGAAGAGGCTTCTCCTTGCCCCTCTAAAGGCCCACAATAAAGGCAGTGAGAATGAAAGGAGGGACCAACCTGTGCAATGCACTCAGTTTTACAGAGGCTTTGAGAAAAGATAATAAGAGGACAAAATATCTGGCTTTGAAATAGTTTCAACAAAAGCTTGGGAGTGAAGAGAGCTAAAGAAACAAAAGGACACTGAGAAAAGGGTATGTCAAACCTGCAATAGAAGGCAACTTTACCTGTCCAGAAAGTAAAATCTGATGTAGACACATTGGGTTACCTTATTCTCTTTTTTATAACTGAACGGTGGGACAGTTTGGCACACCAGCTGTGCCAGGTTGACTAGATTTAAAAAAGAAAGAAATACTTCTCTGCTTGGAGGCAAGATTTGCTGTTTTTGCAGATATCAGCTGCAGTACTTAAGGAAAGCTTTTTATGAAGGTAAAGAAATAGCAGGCAGTGTTGTTTGCCAAGTCAGACTTACTTGGGAAGTCAATAGACCAAATCTCTACTCCCTTTGTCTTATTGTTTCAGTGTAGTGAAATCATCTCTCAAAAGTCAGTCATACCATGGTGTTTCCGGAATCTAGAGACCCTTTCTAAACCTACACATCCACACTGCGCAAAACCAAATTGTTCCTGCTCCCACTTTGTGTGGATCAAAGTGAAGATAACATTCCCAGGGACATATTGGCAAGTTACTCTTTTCCAGGTGTGTGCTATATTCTTCCTTAGTCCCTTTGGGCTAGCTATGAGCCGGACAATTATATTGCAGAACAATGCATGCACTGAGGACCAGTAGTCAGGCTCAGTAGTACTCATGCAAACCTTACGCAGATTGATCTCGCACAATATTGCACGTGTTTGGTAGACCCCAGCTGGACCTAAACTCTCCCCTACTCCCAAAGCAATGGAACAAAATCCTATTAATGTGTTTTCCTATGAGGTGAAAAGCAAGGAGACAGCTGCACTTTCATTTTTCCTGCATATTTCTAATGCAAGATAGCAGCAGAATTTACATACGGAGGAGTGGCAGGAAAAGACATGACTCACAATCTAATCTCACATGGGAAAGGAGGGAATGTGTTATTCTTCAGGTTGTCACAAATGCAATAGTTCAGTTCAACCCTTCCTACCTGTATTGTATTGTATGGAATGAAAAAAGCAATATCAATAGTTGCAAAGAAACAAAACACTACAGAGTAAAACAGAGTTTAAAGTCTCACTGGTCATATTCCAAAATAATGTTTTACATCTGATTGTATATGTTATTACTTTATCTTGTGAAAGAAAAAAAAAAAGAGAGAAATAAATCAAAGTAGGAAACAGAAAGGAGCCATGGGAAACAGATGAATGATGACATTCAAAGAATGGCATGAAAAACTGAAGAAATGCTACACAAAGCCAGGAAATTGTCATTTTGCAGCGATGGCATCTATCTGTGATCGTCTCCAGCACTGTTTCACCACATCCATCAATGAAGGACGCGCAGATGTCACCATGAGAAATTCACAATTTGAATCAAGTTCCACAGCAAGCAACGGAAAGACTTTGATTGACTCCAGAGGGCTTTGGATCGGGTTCTTTCCATATCCTGGCTCATTTTGGCTCAGGACCTGAAATCACTGTTGTTCTTTTTAATAACAACACTTTCCACTTCTATAGTGACTTCCATCCACAGAGAAAGCTCAGTGAAAGCTCAAAATATTTTGCCTTATGAGTTCTATTAATATCAAGCAAGATAAAGACCTTTCAGATTGGAATACAGGTCGTCTTACCTTCTACTACTCTCACAGTTCAGAATAATTAATTTTGAATAAGAAATTGTAACATGTTGAACTGTTCTCATTCTGATTTAGAACAATGCATTTTTTATGAAACGAATATTATAAAACATAATAACCTAAGAAGTTATTCAGATTTTGAAATATCAAGTCAGAGACCATTCTTCAATTTTGTATTCCACTTATGAAGTGGGATTTTCTTCTTTCATACATATGACAGTCAACATCTAGCATTAATTACTGTCTGAAACACAAACTATCACTGCCTGTAATACATCATAATGTGACAGAATTATGATTGAAAAATACAGTTATTTTTGGTTTGTTTTTTTAAATTGGGGGGGAGCTGCTCTGTAGTAACATAGTAACAAATGAGATCTACTTTGTTTTCCTCTTTTTTCTGTTTTTTTAACTAGTGTCTCCTGTTTATGTTACAATGAAGTTGTTTGATTCTTTAAGACAGGACAACACACTATGAAAACTAAAGGCAATAAAGTCAAAAAGTCTCCCTAGAGCACAAAAAGTAGCATGAAAGCTGTTCTGCTATGTTTTTAAGGAATGGAAAAAGTGCTTGTGCAGAGCAATATGATAGTGGATTCTTGTGGGAAATCTGTCCTGGATTATAAATAAGTAAAATTTTTATTTTGAATAGGGAACCGCTGACTTATAGACACTGAAGATAAAATAACTCTGCAGAAATACAGACAGCAATGAGCACACAAGACAGGTGTGTCTGTATGTGACTGTGTGCAAGTTGCCCTCCTCTCCCCTGGAAGGGATTTTCAAATCCCAAAATATGAGACCAATAAAAGCAAACAATAGTACTGCTATTTTAGCAACAAGAAACAAGAAAAAGGCAGCTCCATCAGGAGCAGCTTGATGCAAGAAAAGGGCTTTTATCTCCCCTTCCATCCTGATATCATAGCCAAGCATCATGATGAGACTTTCAGTTCCAGTGCAACAGTACACTCCATTTTTAAAGGCCAAAACGGATTCTGATGAGGCTGTCTTGATTCATTAAAAATAGCCTTGTGCTGAAGTGGAAGAGGGCTTGTTCCAAAGCCCGCTGCAGTCAATAGGAGTTGACTTCAATTGCCTTTGGATCTAGGCCATGGTAATGACAGAGGCACCATGAGGTCATAGTTTAACAACTTTGTTCTAAAGGACAAAGCCTAAAATGTTCCAACCCTCGTGAGTTCCTTACTTAGCTGCAGGAGGCTTCAATGGACAGTTTGCACTATGAATCGCATCCACTATCCTTTTAGTGGAGAGGATGCTACCGAGTGCTCAAGTTAGAAAAGCTTGTGGTCGCAGTGGTTGGGCTGCCTCTAGAACAGTGAGGGCTCTCAGGGAGCTCTGAAGCTTTCTCCATAAATTATAACAGTGCATCTCAACTCCCTTCTTCAGCTGCCACCACAGATGGCCTGGACGGGTTCAGTAACTGCATCTCACCCTCTCTGTGATTGCAGAGATCGTCCTACAGTCTTACATCAGTAGTTCAGCATTCAGCCCTCTGCAGCAGCTTCTTCATAGAATTTGTTTGGGGTTTGTTTTTTTTTTTTTTAAGATTTTCAATAAATAAGTAAACATCATAGATCTAGTGAACAATATTTTTTTCCCTCTCTCTCATTTGTAGAAGCCTTCCTCTGAAGCTCTGGTATTTCTGGTGAGTTCTGCTGCTAAGGGTGCTTGCTGGTTCTTATCCTTGATCAAAGCTTGTGTCAGGAAGTATTTTACACCAGTACTATTACAAAGGCAGCTTGAATTAATTAATATTAGCTGAATATTGTCTCCCCTGGCTCCCAGCACCGTTACAGGCCTTTGTTCCAGCCAGGCAGGTATAGTGAACCACATATTGCTGGTGTCCTGCCTTTTCATCGACCTTTAGCCGTGCGAGGGGAGCTCATAGTAGTTTGCTGGGTAATCCTGGTCCAGTAAGGTGCTAGTTTTGCTTTTGTCCCACAGCCGTGTTGTAGGTTGCGTGTACATCAGGAATGCCCTCGAGGGGAAGCCTGAGCCCAAGGATGGGGGTTGTCATTGTACGGCGCAGTGATGCCGCCGAGCTGGTGTCACGGGGCAATGCAGGGTGCGAGGTGCTCTCTGGTGGCTCTCCCAGCGGGGCAGCCCAGATGTCTGGGAGGTTGCTGACAGGTTTGGGATGAGGCAGGTGAAGTGCATGAATGGGGACTTGCTTGAAAATTAAGTCCCATTTTAAGTCTGGACCAACACGCAGTCACACATACAAACCATGTAAAACCTGTGTCTTTCCCCCCAGCTTTTGTGTGAATTCAAGAGCCTCAAAACAGAGGTTCAAACATAAGAAAAATCTGTGAAGAATCGTTACAAATGAAACCATGACCAGAAAATGGGTCCCAGCTGCCCCTCTGAAAGGAAATACTATGGCGAGTTTCTCTTTCTTCTGCAATAGTTGCAAAACCTAAAGAAATAAAATAGAAAGGAAGAAAATGTTGTGACATTAGGCTACATTAGTCTGTGCAAAAGAGTCCCATACAATTAACAGTCTCATCCTGTGGGGCTGTGGCTTATATGATTTGGCTGAAATATCATCATCAGAAATATCTTAAATAAATGTTACTAAAAACATCAGTTTTTTAGAAATATTTAACATCTTATAAAAAGACATGTAAAATCAAGACAGGTTTATTCCCAGGAAAGGGTAACATGATCCTTTGGTATGATCAGAAATTTATGAATTCAATATCCCAACAACAAACCCCCCCATCTATCTTAGACTTACATATTTCCCAGCATAATTATTTGCTCTCTGTTAAACTCAACAGATACAGCCCTCTGTCTGGTTCCAGTAGCCTGAGCTCTGGTATTTCTGATGAGTTCTGCTGCTAAGGATGCTTGCCGGTTCTTATCCTTGATCAAAGCTTGTGTCAGGAAGTATTTTACACCAGTACTATTACAAAGGCAGCTTGAATTAATTAATATTAGCTAAATAAATTACACAATTTTTATTTTCTGTACATGAAGTGATTCTTTCATGGACAGTAAAGTTTTTGTCCATTCTCACTGAATAAACAGTATTTTTAGTCTATTATCTCCCATCATTATTGTAATGTTCCTCAATAAAACTAAATGCTTTATTTGTTCAGCAGGGTGACAGTGTATTTCCTTAACAACACAACATCATTGTGTGCTTTAGGAAACAGCTGCACAAGCCAGTAAAGTGATGACACATACTTGGAATTTTCTCCATCTCTCAACCACATTTTGATGAATATCCCATGAAATGAATAAAAGCTATCTGCTGTAAATGTCAGGCAGGTGCTATGCAGCTGCACACCAAACACGGAAAGACTATTTCATGAGAATCTATCTGCTGTATCTATCTCTTCATCTCTCCATCTCTGCACTGTGTCTACCCATCTACATCTTTTCTGTCCATTCCGCCTAAATCTCGTCTCTAAATCTTTTTCAGTCTAATCGTCCGCTTGCTTCTATATAAGCCCAGGTTTTACTTCCTGCTCTGGCTATGTCGTGCAAACCCTTTTACTAAGGACATTAAGTATAGCTTGTTTTGTAGATTTGGTGTTGGCTGGATCGTCCTGTTAAGGGATATTCAAGAAAGTCAGCTCACCTTTAGGCACCATTTAATTAAAATGCTCATCAAAGTGGGACTGACTTCTGAACTTTGAGTATCTGACCCTAACAGCTTGCACAATTCTTGCAGTGCAGAGAATTTTTAAAAAGATTTTTGCCTTCACGTTGCACTGGGTAGACAAAAAGGCATTTTAGTGCCATCTTCCCTACGGTTTACTGTCAAGGTAGGTATATTTGGCTCAGCCAACTGACAGACAGTATGTGTTTGCTTCAGTGAACCATGGTAAAATGTGCAGCAATCTCCAGACTTTCTGAAGGACTGGTAGGACTAGGAGGGTATTGGTGTGTGCTGCCCCTGTGGCTGTGCTTGGCACATGCTGGTGATCAGATTTTGGGGGTGGGGGGGTGGTGGTGTGTGTGTTACTGTCCATAAGTATATTCATCTCCATTGCCTGTAGAATACAAATAGGACTGACACCTTCTAAAATGTGCTTAAAATGAGATTCAGCTAGCTAAAATCTATTCACACCCCAAGAACTTGTCCACCTTGCCTAATGATACCTATGTGGATATCAGTGTGTGTGTTTATATGTATATACTGCTCCTCTCCCCTGCCTCCTGCCATATATAGAACAGAATAGAACAGAATAATTTCGGTTGGAAGGGGCCTACAATGATCATCTAGACCAACTGCCTATGCGCCTGTTCCATATATTCTAGCGCATAGTATCTATGTTTGTATGTACGTATGTCTCTGTGTTAAGGAGAACCACCAGTACTGCATGTAAATCCATGGCATCAGCTTGTATCCATGTGTTTGCAAAATTGAGAGGAGTAGCTAATACACCAGATGCTTGTGCGGCAAGTCAGA
Organism: Chionis minor; assembly: GCA_013398295.1. Taxonomy (NCBI): domain Eukaryota; kingdom Metazoa; phylum Chordata; class Aves; order Charadriiformes; family Chionidae; genus Chionis; species Chionis minor. Next base: position 603,963 of record VZSF01000234.1, read on the forward strand.
GGGACCTTGACTGGCTGGAGAAATGGTCCAACAAGGCTCTTATGAAGTTCAGCAAAAAGAAATGCCAAGTCCTGCAGCTGGGGCGGAATGACCCCATGCACCAGTACACACTGTGGGCCAGCCAGATGGAAAGCAGCTTTGCAGAGAAAGCCCTGGGGGTTCTGTTGGATACCAAGTTGACCATAAGCCAGCAATGTGCCCTCGTGACAAAGGTCAACAACATCCTGGCCTGCATTAGAGCTGCATTGCCAGCAGGTCAAGGGAAGAGATTCTTCCTCTCTATTCATCCCTGAATATCACATCTGGAGTGCTGGGTCCAGTTCTGAGAGTACAGTGAGCTCCAGTGCAAGAGAGACATGTACATACTGGAACAGACCCAGTGAAGGACCACAAAGATGACAGAGTGGAGCATGTCATATGAGGAAAGGCTGATTCAGCTGGGAGAAGGGAGGGTTCAGGGAGAATCTTGTCAATGTATAAACATACCTGATGAGAAGACGTCACCAGACTCTTCTCAGTGGTATCCAGTGACAGGACAAGAGGCAGTGGGCACAAACTGAAGTACTAAAAACTCTGTTTAAACTTTAGGAAAAACCCGTCTTTTAATGTGAGGCTGGTTGAACGCTGGACAGGTTGCTCAGAGAGGGTGTGGTGCCTCCATCTTTGGAGATATTTAAAACCTGACAGGACACGGTCCTGAGAAACCTGCTCTAGCTGACCCTGCTTTGAGCTGGCGATCTCCAGAGGTGCCTTCCAGCTTCAACAGTTCTGTGATTCTATGAATATGTGACTGTGTGGATGGAGGTGCCCAGAATTTCTTATTTGCTTGGCATTTTACCTTAATTTTGGGTCAGTCACTCTAGAAACCTGGCAGCAGAAATCTTCTTAATACACTCAGAAGACTTCTAGAACCACGTTCACTGCCCAAGAGACACAGATGCATAGACCCGCTCCCCTGCTGATCCACACTCCCTCTGAAGTGCCCCACTAGTACATATATTTCTCAAGTTTCAGTACAGAGAATTTTATCAAACAGTTACATTATGGAGGTTGCATCAGCCTCATGTGTTCCTTGCAATGTCACTGAGATAGTGCAAAAATAATGTAAAATAAGTGGTGTCCGTTCCAGACCTTTGTGCATTGCAAAGTGCACAAAGTTTACTCAGTCAAACTAATCCATAGTCTTTTCTGTCATGATGGTCCTATGAGTAAGAAAAATTTGAAGTCAACTTTAAGGTCCTTTACCTTACTTTTACTTGTATTGATTATTTGTACCGAAAAAACTTGACAGGAAGAAGAGTAGCTGAGGTCTTTTTTTTCCAGCTTTCCAAAGGAAGAAACAACACTTAAGAGAACAAGCATTCAGTTCTAGTATATACCACTCTCGAAAAGCAAGACATTCTCAGCTGAAATAAATAGTAAAGATATGGACCTTTATTCCTCCGACATGGTAAAACCTGGATGAATGTAATTATTGCCTCACTTATCCTAGACTAAGCCTCATGTAATTTCACAGAACAGACATATGAAAATTTTTGTCTACTGAAAAGATACTTAGAATCAACTTCTTTAAACTTACAATGCACATAATAAAACATGTACATAATAAAAAAACCCAAACCATTGTCTTTAATCAATCACATTTTCTTTTTTTTTTTTTTTAAGTTCCTGTATGTCAAATTTGCATTAGATAACATTGATAATAAATATTGACCAAAAAGGCCTATAAGAGTCTATAGTATATTTCCATGTTTCACATGAGATGAGAAGAAAAAGGTGAACTGCCTCCAGGGACTGCTGAAAACTTATTTTTATTTGAGTTTTCCCTCCTCAGCTAGTATATAAATGTAAATGGACCAGGGCAGTTTGGTGTCAGAAATAATTTTATGTAATGATCAATCTCTTGGTATATAAAAATGTCTCTTTGGTTCTTTTTCCTGTTAATTATTTTTAAAATTTCTTTTTCTTGGAGTACATAAGCAAAATCAACTACGCCCACTGCGAAATACAAAATCTTTCCATACATACATGAGAAAAATTATGTAATAATGTAATCAAATAATAATGAAACACTATGATTAAGATATGTATTTAAAAAGGAGAGAGGTAAGACAGTTCCACAGTAATTAGAACTGAAATTTAATTTTCATATTTTTTTTATCAAAAAGGAGACTAGACTACCTGTTTTTATTTGCTTTTCACATAAAACAAGAAATCAGAGTTTATTAAATCAAGGAAGCGGCATAATGTCATTTTGTCTATAGTACATAATTTGTAGGTAAATACTAAATTTTTAGGGGCTTGCTATATATGTTTTATATTAGAGTCTGTAAGACAAAACCCACTAAACAAAGACCTGAAAGGAAATGTTTTGCTGTTGTGTCTGTTTTTCCTTTTTTTATTATTATTTTGTCTATCTTCAAGACTGAGTGCAGGCCCCTACTTTTATTCTCCCAGATGAAAAGGATTTTTGAATTATGTGCAAAGATTTCAAGCAGAAATGCTCATGGGTAAAACTTTCAGTCATACCCTGCTGACGAGAGAATGCTCTACCTGACAGATAAGGAACAGGAACAGTTATTTATGCCTTTTTCACTCCCCAAATGGACTAACTTCATACCTTACTCCAGAATATGAATCTGTCAGCAACACAACTGTTTTCCAAGCTCCACGGTGTTTTCAAAGCCTTTGAGATACACTATAGTCTAAACCAAGGATATCTAAAAATAACTTTTTAACTCTAGGTTCATGGATAACTCAGTTCCTTTGGAATTACCACATGCTTTACAGTAAGTCTCATCTGCAAGCAAGAGGAAAGTTTCTCAAAGGAGCAGTGGTTATGTCCACCACAGATCTTGCACCCTTCCAGAGCAGACTGTAATCCCAGTGTTATGACTATTTCTCATACTCTCTTCTCCACATTTATCTTTCTCAAAATACCATCTCTACCATTTCCAGTAGCTGACAACAGCATTGAAGGAACAAAAAGAGATTAAAATGGCTCTGACTCATTTCTGTTCCTTCAGAAGGAAAGAACAGGATCCAGTAAAGGCTATGGAATCAACGAACATATGTAAGGAAGAGCCTAAAAGAAGTAATCCAAACTGCCTAAACCTAAGGCAAAATCTCTACCTACCTACATATTGTGCATAAAAGCTGTTTGCCTAACTTCGTCCACAAACTTTTAGGATTCTGTATTTATTGTTGGCAATCTAATCTGGGCAATCTAATCTCCTTACAGAAAGAAAACTTAATGCAAATTTCCACTGCTGCAATTTTAAACCCACCATAGTTGTTCTACCTCCAGTGTGCATGAAAAAAGGAAAATCCAAGCCAACTAGAACAAAATATTTCTTTCTCCTTTTCAGTAAACTTTGATATAGTTGAATACTGCTTTTAAGTCTCTCCCCCACTTCTTTTATTTACATTTAAATAATAAAAACAACTCCCAAAGCAATTAATTCAAATTTCCTTGCTAGGTCTTCATCTTCAAATTTCTAATCAGAATTGTCACTGACCTCTCGACCCTCTCCAGAAGTGCCCTGTCTTTCAGGGGCACATGCAGAATGGAGCTCTGGCTGAAGTCACATTTTATTTTAAGTGGAAGGGATTCCATCACATGTCTTCCACCTTCTTATTACCAGAGGAATGTTAGCCCTTGTATGTATGTCACCATCAATTTATGTTTAATGCATGATCCACCATAGCTTCAAGATCTTTTTTGTGGAATTTCTCCAACCAGTTTATTTCTTGTTGTATTTGTGCTTCACGTTTGTTTATTTTTTACAGTGCCATGTTTTGCGCAAATTCTTGTTGAATTGTGTCCCATTTATTGCAGGTCATTTATTCAATTTCTCAATGTCATTGTTGACATCACGAACATATTCAATTTACCAAAGTCATTTTGAGTCCTAATCCTGCCCTCTAATATATTTGCAATTCCAGGTTGGGACAACCTCAGATTTCAGAAACATATTTCCGTTCTGCTGTCCAAGTTAGTTAATGAGGATAGTGGAGTGTACCAGACTGACGACAGAACCTTATAGATCCCGTCTTTACGTATATTCCCAGCCTGATGTTGCTAACCAACTAGTGCTAAATACTGGAGGTAATTTTCTTATTTAATTCTGTGCATGTGTTTATTTTAACCACATATTTCTAACCCATTTAGGAAATTGGGATAGAAGACAAAATCAAAAGCTTAGAAGACAAAGATATGTTATATTTATTTCTTCTTTCCTATCCATACAGCCTTTTATTCTGTCATCAAAGGCCTTTCAATGGACTTGACAGTGTTTTTTCTTTACAAATCCATGGGTTGAATACTTCTAATCTTTTTTATTTATTCCAGTGTCTTTCTAGAGCTGAAGTTAAGCTCCACTGATCCATAAATGACTGAGAATTCCTTTCCCCCTTTTTGTACATGTTGCACTGTATTTTATCTTTTCAGTCTGCTGGAGCCCAGCTACCCTCCATAATCACTAGATATTCTGGTATTGCCTTATTTTCCTAAGTACTCTGAGGAGAATTTAAACATTATATCAAATCATTTGAAAACCTTTAACTTATTTAGATAGCCTCTGAGTTGCTCTTTTTCTATGCCAGCTGACTTCGTACTTCGTTGACATTTATGTTAATTGTGTTAGCTATCTAATCACAGTTGGTGAAGACTAAAGCCAGGAAAACATAAAACACTTCAGATCCATTGGCAACATCTGTCATTAGCCTTCCCTCTCCGTTAAGCAGGAGACTAGGTCTTTCTACTTCAAAAATTACAGAATGCTTTCTTGTTACTCTTCCTCTTGTTACTGTTTCACTGTACTGAAATTATTCTGTGTTTTGGTCTTTTTGACATTGCCACTTCATGTTTATCTCATTCTTCATGCTTGTCATGAACAATTTGTCCATTTTTTATTTTATATTCATTTGTTTCTTAGGAGCGAAGTACTGAAGAGCTGAACCAAGTTTAGCCTCTCCCTGTTAGCTTCAGGTATTAGTTATTAAGGAGAATTTGAGGTGGAACTTATTACTAAGATTATTTTTCATTGCAACTAAAGGGAAACTAAGAGGCAAAGGAGAAAGGGAGGGAATGAAAGCAGTGTCCTCTGTTCTGGTTTGCAAGGCTGCTGAATACAGTATTGGACCCTTAAACTAGAACTACATATCAATCCCCAAGATGGCCACTTTTCCTTATATTCGCCTTGCGATTCATGTCTCTTGTGCCTTTATGTAAGAACCTGCCAGGTCCCTTGGACTCTGTTTCCTATAGTTGTATTTCCTATGGGTCTCACCGATCTTTTCTCTCAGTTATGAGAACTTGTTTTCCTGAAGCCCATGGTCCTTTTTCCCACTGCTCTCTCCTCCTCCGTTTTGAAGAACTATCAATTCTACCACTTCACTGATCATTCTCCCTAAAGTTGCCTGCCCCTCCTCGTTTTCAGTCATTTTCTTCTTTTTGATCAGAATCAAGTAGAGAAGAGGTTTGATTTCCACTCAGCATTCTCTTAGAGTATTTACAGTTCAAGTGATAGTCTGACTTTAACTATCTTAGACACTTTGCTATCTAGGTTTCCTCTATAGTCTATGTAGAGAGACAGAGTCATCCAGAGGCAATTCTTCACATCCTAAAATAGCAGCTGAAGACAGGTGGAACGGACTGATTGCAATATGAGCCTAGATGACTAGTTTAAATTAGATACCTAACTATGAAAAGGCTAAAATTAAATTAAACATATCCAGCTTTGCATTCATTGTGTCCTGCTGTATTTCTTTCCCAAAGATGCCCTTTCCTCCTTCTGTTATTACCCTGGAGACTTTCAACAGGTCTGTCTCCCACCACATTCCAGATCTCAGAGTGAACATGTGCATCCTGCATCATATAAGGGAAAATGCTTTACACATATCTACAACTGATTCAGTCATTTCCTTCTCGTCCCTCTTATGACCCTACTATGAATACCTCCTCCCCCCTTCAGGAAACCCAAGTTCTCTAAGCTGCACCATCTGTATAGCCATATATTTATCTCCAGGATGTGTCTGTCCTTGCTCAGGCTTTTACCCTCTCCGATGGGATTGATAAGAATGCCGGCTGAGGCTCTGATTCTCTCATCGTCACTTCAGGAGCCTTGCTGTTCCTTATGGCTTTCTCTAGCTTGTTCCTAGCGCAGTAGCATTAGCTCCCCAGTGAATGAGCCACGTGGAGGAGGTGTCAGATGGCTGAACGAGCCTTGGCAAACTCGTGCAATAGCTCTGATTTGGGCAGAACCTCTCCATGAGTATTAGGTCATACCAACAAATGGATGTTTCTGTTCCCGAGATGAGTGACTCACCGACCACTACCACCTTTCGTTTTCTTTTTGCAAGCAGGGTTCATGAACCACTTAGGCGTCAGAGCATGTGGTTTTTCTTCCTTCAGCATTGCAGTTGGTTTCCCACTCACTGCCAAGACAGTTTACTACTTTTTTTTTTAAAGCTTGATAGATTGCCAGCTGAGGCTGAAGCTCCATCTGCCAGCAATAGCGCATCACAGCCAGCTTTCTCCCCATGGAGAAATGTGTTCCCTTTTCCTTCACTGGGGCTTCTGCGGATCTCAGCTTCTTTGTTCTTGGAGTCTCCACGTCTAGTACATCTATGAAGTCTTCGCGTTCCCTCATGCTTCTCAGACCACCTTCCCTTCCTGTAATTCTTCCATTTGATTTCTAGGAAATTACACTTCCTGGCTCTCTGGATTCTGCTATAAACCGCATTCACTGAAAATCCAGACTGTGACACAGATAAAAGCATCTACGGTTGGGATCCTAGTCTGGACATAGCTCCCCTGAGGGCAGGTAGAGGAAGAGCTGGCTGCTGAGTCAGCTCTAGCAAGGAGAAACTGCTCAGCCTTATTACCCTCTTTTCCATAGCCCTGTAAACTCTCTGAATCCAGGTTTATTCCAATTTCCTTATGAAGTTCTCTCTTGTTGCCATCTGTTGCTAGTTAAGTGATCCCAACCTTTCTACGGGAAAAGGGGTTTCCAAGTAAGTCTCTGATTTACTACTTCAAAGCTGAAACTGAATTTTAAATCAAAACATGATACCCTGTCAGCTGATGAGCTGAAAAGTTTTTTAGTCACATTTTACTAATCAGCGTTTCTCAAGTAGTAACTAACCCTCACGAAGGCTGTCTCTGAGCCACCGCAGTTAAGATCAGATGAACAGCCTGAGCTAAGCCTCTGTGCTTAAGCATGACGGGCTGTGCAGGCCCCCGCTAATTTCTGGGACTGACTTCTCCACTGAGCTCAGCAGCAGCCCCTCTGTGTATCTCCAGGGATGTGCCTGAACTCCCTACCTGTTCTTTGGCAGCTCCTCAGTTGGCACCTTTTATGACGCAAATGAAGTCAAACAAGTTTTTGGCAAGGGAGGTGGAGAGGAATCTAAAGGCAAACTGCAGCTGAGTCTGACCTGAGCCATTGGGGTTAGCGGTACCGGGATTTTTTGTGCTGATTTCGGCAGTCTTCAGAGCAGGCTGGTTGTTAGTCACCTGCTGTTACTATCATTTTAAAAGAAAAATCCTTTCAAAGAAGAGCCACCTCTGAGTCAGGTGTCTTATTTGTTGATAGGAAAAAAAAAAATTTAACCGATCCATTCTAGAAAATTTTCTGGGAGGTATTGCTAAACAGTGTGGCATAAGACTAGGACTATTATTACTTCAGTCGGAAACCTTGGTGAAGTACTTTGAGAGGTTCCTAAAATCTCACATTCTAAAAAATCCACCCAGGTCTTTTGTCCATCATCTCAGTACTGGAGATGTGATGACAGAGGAAGATGTGAAGAGATTGCAAGAAAAAAGAAGAAAAAGAAGAAAAGTGGCAAAGCTTATATTTTTCCACCTTGCTGTGTGGTTATTTTTCTACGTGAAATCAGAGTTATGTCTATGGTATGATAGATTTTCCAGAACAAGATGAAGTACACACTCTCTTGCTTTTTTACTGCTGTCATATTTTCTTGATGAGCATTAGTACATTTTCATCTGCTTAAGTCTGACAGAGGTTTTTAAATGATTTGGCTACCACAGAGCTATCAATGGTCTCAGTGTACATTTGGGCAAAGGACCAGAATAGCTGTTGCTAAATGTTATTCATAGGCAGCAGGCAGAGAGAAAAATACCCCACCAATATGCTATTTTAATTCCAGAAAAATAGTTACTGTTTTGTTTTGCTTTATTTTTAACTTTAAAGTGTTGCCACTTCCTCAATATAATTCCTCCCATTCCTCCTCCTATCTTGTATATTTGTACTCTAAATACAATTTCCGATACAACCTCACTTTTCTTGTGCCTGTGGTATCAGATTCCTAGTTTTCCAAACAAGAGGATAAAGGTAACAGGAGTTTTCCTAGATTTCACTGAATCTGGTAAAAATGCTGCATTATTTCAGCTTTTAAAAGCAACTACTCCTGTACATGCTCCCTGTCTTGTTTCAGAGGTTAGTTTTTTCAAATTGGTGGTTTTCTAATAAGCTTATCCCAAATCTTTAGTATGTTTTTAATTTAATATAATCTGTCCCCTTTGTGTTATTCACACTCTTCAGGTTCTCTGAAACTCTCACCAGTCCTAACAAAACACTGCTTTTAGTAGGGATGCACTGTCCTTTTTTGGAACTTCACAATTTTGTCCTCTCCTGGTTTTCCTTCAGTCACTTTGACCCTTAATTTGTAATTTCCTCTAGCAAGTCTTTTTCTTCCTTACTTTTCCTGTCATCTGGTTATGTACAGTTTTCACGTCCACCCTTCCTTGTTTTACTTTCTGTCCCTAAGTGGTCAAGTGTGTTCCCCATATTTCCAGGGCCAATGACTCAAAAGTGACCCTCCTGCTCATTCAGCCTGGATTTAGTGCTTATATAAACCGAAACTCCTTTTCCGTACTGTTGCCTTCAGCACAATGGGAGTAAAAGATTCTTTGTCCTTTTCCTCAATCAAACTGCTGCTTCACTTCTCTAGGGACAGATTTGAGCCACTTCCCACTCACAGAGAGCTGCGGATCTGTGAGTTACCTGGCCAGGAGGGAAGCGAGGAGGGACAAACCAGCATGCCCACCTACTCCTGGAGGGTGTTTTCCAAGGCTTCCCAGCGTCTCTGCACCCTTTGGTGCCTGGCTGGGGGGTGAGATACTTAGGCTCTTTCCAAACCCCAACGCTTCATCCTGCAAAATGTTTCCTTTCAGTTCTCACACCAATGATTTTCATCACCTTTCCTTTCCTTAGCTGCAGTGTCCTTTGATCACCATCCTTCTTCATTTCCTCCTGTCTCCTGATCCCTTAGCTCCATCAGGCAGACTGCCCCATCGTGTCCTTGCTGCTTGGCACAGTAAACTGCAGCATTTTTAACACACCACCTCTGTACATGCAAGTAAAACAGAACCGACCTCTCCCCGTGGTACTCAGATGATGAAGGGGGTTTCTGCATGTGGCACCTGGGGTTTTGGACTTGCCAGTGCCATCAGGTCTGTCCATGGTCTACAAGGTTCCCTGGTGTGGGAAGAACAGCGTGCGTGGAGCTCCCTGCCTCTGCAGGCAGGCTCAGCATGCCCGTCAGGACCAGTGTGGGAAATTCATGGACTAATAATTTCAAGGCAAAGAGAAAAGTGGAAATAAGTTACACATCTAATGACATGCCATTTTTATTTTAATATTGTCCCTCACTCTATGTCCAGCAGATATTCTTCCTGGTATATTTTATTAGATAGCCCAAAGCCCTGCTCTTTACCAGTCTGATTTAGATTGCAAGATCTGTACAATGGTTACGATAGAGTACCTCCTCTGCTGTTCCTAAACCAAGCAAAGAATGGGCTGTAAGGTTCATAAAGCTATTTGTTTAGGGAAAGTCTTCAGTTTTTACTTAGCTCTATCCTGATTGTCTAGATGTGAAAATAATAGTTATGTGTTTCCAGGCCCCTTATATATCTCTGACCAGGAAGTGATTTCAAACTGTATCATCAAGTAAGTCCATTTAGAACTATCAGAAGATAGAGAATGAGAAACACAGCAAGCAAAGTTGCTTAAAAATAAAACATTAAAATTGTCAGATGTAACTGAGTTATAAATCGAAGCCATCATCATACCACTATGTACTTTCTCATTATTGAGAGTTTATTAAAAATGCTGTGGCTAAGCACCATGCATCTCTAAATCTGAAGGAGCAACGCTATCTTCTCTATCTTACGCTTCGGTGTCATGCACATTTAAAAATAATGGATGACCTTCATGGAGGGTATTAGAGAGATTTATGCAATGCTATTTCAGTTGTCATGATGTAATGTCAATAGTTGAACCAACATCTGTCCAGGTGGTTTTGATATGCAAAATGTGCAGTGTTTCAACATTCTTTCTCCTGGAATTTCACAAAAATCATAAAAATATGTAATCTCCAGCTGATGCCGACATGACTCTCTAGCTTAGAAATCCTTTGAGCTATTGTTTTAAATGGAACGAAGTTCTCAGCCCATTTGGTTTCTAGCTTCTTGTTAGACTGTAACATTCATCACAAAGTCAATCTTTAATATATTTGACATGCACCGAGTCTCCGTTTCAAGGACAGGAGTGCTTTGACTTTGAAGAGCTTATATGCAAAACTGAAGACTGTGGATTTCAAGCTTGTGGGTATGCTTTTATTCATTTTGGAATTCTGAATAATAATTATAATAAAATATATCGTACATTTGATGACAGAATACCAGAAGAGCATATAAGGAAGCAGACAGATACATAGCTACAAAAACAAACAAACAAACAAACAAACAAACAAACCAAACACAAGGCAGAAGAATCACTAACAGAAGTTTTCTCTTTTGCTGGTATGGCTGGATCACTACAGCTCAATTTGAGTACCATAATTCTGAGCACCATATTACAAGAAATAACGTAGACCGGATGGAGAGTCTGGAAGCTGTATTAGCTAAAAAGCATGAAGCATGAGGAAATATTGGCATAAATAGTGAAAGGGGAAGCGAGGGCCACCTAAAGAAGAGAAACCCGAACAAAGACAAAATACCAGGCTTCAGTTATGTAGAGAGATGGTGCAGAGAGGAAAGGGATAATCTGTTTTCTACATCCAGTAGGGATAGACTGAAAAACAAGACAATTAAGTAAAAACAGGAGACATTCATATCAGACACTGGGGAAGCTTACAAAAATAAAGTTAGTGAACCAGTGGATGAGGTTGCTTGGAGGTTAGGAGGCATAGGTATAGTATGTATCTATAATTAGAAGGTATATTTAGGGTATAATTAGAAAGTATAACTGATTTCATCGTACAGCAGTAGGTTTTTGAGGTCCCTTCTAAACCTATTTTGGATTGGTTCTATGGTTCTATTTTTTTAAATGAAACAGGACTTCAGCGTTTGTCTGTGATTCACTCACTATTGAAATAATTTTGGAAAAGCCCCATGCTAGACGCTATCTTTAAATGTAATTTTTTTTTCATGACTTGTCTACACAGAAATTTACTTTCCACGTGGAACGCGCTATTGTATTAACCCTGTGTGTGCTGAGTTTGATTCCTCTATTGGTGGAAATAGCTGGGATCAGAAATGCTCAGAGGAGGAAAGTTTGAAGCCCTTGCCTCCTCTGACATGTCTCTCTCACATCCTTCAGTGGAATAAGATTTTCAGTGGTGCCCAGCGACATGACAAGGGCCAATGGGCACAAACTGTAACCCGGGAAATTCCATCTCAACATGAGGAAAAACTTGTTTACTTTGAGGGTGGCAGAGCACTGGCACAGGCTGCCCAGAGATGTGGTGGAGTCTCCTTCCCTGGAGATATTCAAAACCCGCCTGGACGCCATTCTGTGCAACCTGCTGTAGGTGGACCTGCTCTGGCAGGGGTGTTGGACCAGATGATCTCTAGAGGTCCCTTCCAACCCTTAACATTCTGTGATTCTGTGACTGTTCACTGGCCGTAAGGTGATGCACCCAGAAAATATTCCTAGTTGGCACATTAAAATGAGGCATGACAGCAAGGCAAGTGCTCCAAGAGGCGCTCTGCAGGAGGAACATGCAGCGTTTATAGACAGGGTGCCAACGGCATTGAGGAACACACGGCATTATTCACAGATTTTGCAGACAGTGTAGATTCTTGCAGCAGTGTGTTGCCAGGCATTATGCCTGGGTGCCGGGGTCTGACTCCCTGGAGCCCGCCCGGGGGGAGCCTGGAAGCGCTGCTGCAAGGAGTGGTGCTGCCGCAGGATGGAGCGATCTGCCCAAAACTGCGAAACTTGGCTGATACGTTTCACACTGTAAATTTAAAACAGAAATCTGAATACGGTAAAAACATAAGCTGTTTCTGGATGTGTCTCAACAAGGCACGGCTTCTTGCAGAGAGCAGGCAGAAGACAGGGAAGGATTCAGGCTACAAAACCAAAATACGCCACAGCGGTGGTACATGAGGCTAAATTGCTGTAAAGGCTATTGAGATCTATTGTGTCCCTGTTATGCTCATCAATATTGCTGAACAGAGTGGCAAAAGAAACCACTTTCCAGAGCTCTCTGAATTATTATTTCATGCAGGGCATCACCTAAATTCTACTTCTGAAATGGAATATTTTCCACTCTTTTTTCAAAGTAGGGTCCACCTATCTTCAGATGAAATGAATATGGAGCAAATATAGACCAAGAGAAGGTCTTGTCTGAACACAAAATATTCGAACTGAAAAACAGAGATGAACTATCAAATCCTGTTTGTGCATTGCCTCACTCAGGTCTTGTTAGACCATGGCTTGTGCTCTGCGCCACTGTACATGTTACTTCAGGAAGATATTCCAATAGTATCTGGGAGAAGCTATGGGCATTCACACCCAGGAGAGGGTCCAAGCTGGAATGGGAGATGAACAGGGCATGTTCAGTCAAGGATACATGTCCTCAGCAGGAGTGGAAAGTTGCTCTAAACATGGAAGAAAATCTTTGATTTCCCTTGTATTTTGTTTTTAAAAGACATGACTACACATTAACTATCACCTTTTTTTTTTTTTTTTTTAAAGGCTAACATATTTTTGGGATATAAAGATGATTCTAGGAGAGCAGAACTTGAAAATTTAAAAATTCTGCAAACCTAAAGACTACTTTTAATGCTTTTTGCAGTATTAGTTAGATATTCTTATTATTACTTATCTTACCATAAACAATGAAAAACTAACAAAATTCTTTTTGTTGAAGGACAATTTCTAACAAACTTTGTTGTTAAATGTTATGACTTGTCATGATCAAGCATCAAATGCTTGAATTGAAAGAGTATGTACTGCCCAATGACAATAATCCCCTGTATGGAAAAAAATACCTGCAAAGACTGTAAGTCATGGGAATAATTTTTATTAGCTCTATATTTTGTTGAAGACTTTTTGTAAAGAAAAGTGTATAAAATTCACCCCAAGTTTTGACCACTAAGTTTCACACGTCTGTGTGACTATGTATTAAATCGGTTTTAGAAATTCAAAATATCCAGCCTCCAGAAGATGGTGCTGTAGCACTTCAGCTGCCCGCTGTCTTCCTGTCGGGATGTATGTTTAGGTTTCCAACTCTGATGAAAATTTTCTTTTTCACTGTGTTTCCTCAGAAATGCAGGAGCCCCCCTGCCCTGAGCTGCACATATTTTTCTCCCCTCTTATGAAACCCTTTGATTTTTCTGAAGCCAGAAAAATTCAGCATCAAAAGAGAGTACAAATACTGCCTTTCCATTAATGTGGAGATCAACAAAGACAAGTATCAAGTAATGAGATGTAAGATCAAGCCGCTTATTTTGGACCTGGCTCAACCCGGGTTTGAATTCAATTCTGCTGTTGTGGTTGAGCTGCATCTGAAGGTACCGGTCTGTATCTGAAGTTTTTGCCTGAGCTGGTCACATTTCAGCAATATTTAAATCCAGATTTCCATTCTAGCCTATCTTTGCTCCTAGGGTATCCTCAGTTGTTAATTAAAAGAGTCAGCTTTGAAGGCACGTTATTCTGCTGCCACCAATGCCTGTTCCAGCAGCTCCCGTCAAGCAAAACCGCTGCTTACTTCATAAAAATAATGAGCAAAAGGGAAAAAAACCCAAACCCAACCAACCAACCAACACATCAGATTAAAAAGTTGATTGGAGTAACATTTTTTAAAGCTCTAGCCTCAGTGTCTCCACCCTTGTAGCCATCATGACTTCAGCAGGCTGATGCCTATCAACCTGAGCACAGAGGATGCCTCCAAGTGAGCCACCACGGAGGAAGGGGTTGGGGTGGCAGGTTGTGGGGGGCTGAGGCCAGGAGTGCCCAGCTTTCCCCTCCCCATCTCCAGGGAACAGCCGTGATTTATGGCCTTGCAAACCTGGGCAGTACAGCCTGCAGTAGAGATAATTTGGGTCTGACAGCTAGATCTGTAGCCGTGGCATTGCAGACGTGGGAAGTCTATCGTGCTGGAAAGGCTCGATATCTTTCTGCAGCATGCTGCCCTAACTTTTGTCTTGCAAGTGTCGCAGGAAACCAGGAGTCCTGGACACAATCCAGTGTCTACATTTCTGTTGCTTTGTGTAGATAATTCAGAACTGTGTTTTGGGAGTTTTCTTTTCTTCTTCTTCTTCCACCACCCCCCCCCACCCCCACATAATGTTTCTGAAATATTGTAGCATAAAATGAAATACTTAAGTGCAAGGGTCTGGAAATCAGTACTTCCAGATTCCACTAGTGGCACTAACTACAGCTAAGAACAAAGTAGTATTGTCCACACAAAACACTGGAAAGACATGAAATATGCAGGGCCTTAAAAAATCACAATTAAAAATCAAACATTTGTTCACACATTTTATGGAAAAACTGGGGAAAAAAAATGAAACAGTTCTCTGAGAAAAAATGCATTTTGAGAAGAAAAAAGCTTTTTTCTTTTTTTTTTCTTTTGTAGGAGACTTTTAGTGTAATTTCTTTTCACTGGGTTTAGCAGTGGCTTTGATAGACTCTGCTTGACCTTGAGCAAACCCTTCATCTGTTAGTTACCTAAGTGAATCCCACCTGGGCTAGAAAAGTGTCTGTAGAAAGACAATGAAGCTTATCTCAAGTGTTTTTCTGCAGGCATGTTTAGTGGAAAGATGATAGTTGTATCCCCTACAGCTACATTTGCAGCATTTATTCCCACTGTATCCTGTCCTGTCTCTTCTAATGCAGAAGTGTCTTGAATTTCGTGGTTTTTTCCTTTTGCAAAGGCAATACTTGGTAGCATGTGCAAGCAGGAGGCATCAGAGTGTTTTTCCACAGCATAGCAATAAAGGCTTTGCAAGTCAAGTTTCCTTTCCTATAGGCCATCCAGAACCTTTATCAGAGGCTGGTTGATACCAGGTTGGATGTGTCTATCAACCTCATGAATACTCACAGAAAGACGTGTTGCCTGAGAAGAAATGCTGCTGAGTACTCTCATGCTTTCTAGAGTGTTCGTAAAAGCTGCAAAATGTCAATGAAAAAGCTGGATGTGTGCACGTAAACGCATGAATGCGACTATTGATGTTGGTACTTTATAGGGTGCGACTGACTGATCAGTGTTGTAAATCTCTTCCCAACCTTCTTGAAAGGAAGGGCAGCTCCACTTCATAGATAACCACTAGAGTCACAGATAAATAAAATAATGTAAAATCTCTGCAAAAGTCTGGGGCAGAGAGAGGACTCGGGCCAGGTCTTCCTTACATCTGGCTGCTGCAGGCACTGGTGGGGGCTGCTGGTCTCACCTTAAAAGCAGATAAGACTGTAGAACAAACTGCAAAAGAATGAGTTAAGCATAGAATGATATGACTGAAAACTGAACAAAAAGCAAGTTTAAGGTAGATTATATGTACTAGCTTGTTCACTTTTTTTTTTTTTTTTTTTTAAAGAATATATCTGATTTTTGAGACAAAGAAAATCTGGAAGGTCTAATCTACCCAGCCTTCTGTAAAGTCTCTGACTCAATGGAAGCATCTGATTCCAGAATACTAACATGAAGTTTTTCATTAGACTGAGAAAATTGAATTAAGACAGGAATTATACATGACTTATGTATGTAGTAGTGAAAATCAATTGTATTATCTTCCTGGAAAGACCTTAATCTATGGTTCTTGAAGAAATAGGGCTTTTTACCAGGTTAAAAGAAAAAAAATATTTTTAGTAACATAAAAACATTTTAGTTATTTTTTAAATCTTTTTTTTCTGGGCATCATTTCTTCTTTCTTTTTGATAATCCTTCAGGGTATATTCATGTCTGAAAGTAACATCCATCATTCTGGGGCTTTCCTCGCCTGACCTTGCATTTTTGTAAACTCATTGCTACATGGAGAACTATGGACTCTGACATATGGTGTAGATAAAATAAAGGTGCAAACTGTATTTCCCACTTTAGCCAACAGTACGGCACAGAATCGGAGACATTTTGCTGTTACTGTCACTGAGAAATTAATATTTTTGTCACTGGCTGTCTAGTATCCTGTCTTAATCAAACTCTTACATAAATGCTTTCTTATTCACAAAGAAAAAGTTGTTCCTAGCCCCACTCTTTCAAAAATTTGGCCTGGGTGGCTATGTTTTGGCTTAGGTTTTGATGTGCTAGATAATGCAAAAACAATAAAGCTGTATGTGCTGTAGCTGTTAAGTAATGTAACCAGGAAATTAATCTTATGGATTACAAAAATTGAAGAACAAAGGAGAAATTGACATTGAATATGAGTTTGTGAAATTTGTCATTTTTAGTTCAGCAGAGACAACATGCTTTAGCTGAGCTACTATCCATATTGCAATGCACAGGAGAGTAATTGTCATAGTGATAATAAGCTCCCTTCCCAGCATGGATATTGAATGGTAGAGAAAAGTGACAATTTAGCTCCTTTCTCGTATAGCTATATCAACATAAGTAAGTCTATCTCTTCCACCTGTCAACAGAGGTAAATTTGTTCCAAAGCTATATCCATACATAGTGCTTAAACAGTAAAAAACACTGATTGCTCACTGATTTTTTCACTTCGGTTCAGCTCACTTGCCTCCCTAGCTGTAGGATGGAGAGACAAGACCATGCCAATCTACAAGAGAGTTATGTGGAGAAAAAAAATCGCATCTTTTTCAAAGCATACTTCTTTTTAATTATCCCTTTGAGTTCATGGGTTAGAGAAATTACCTACTGCTATGTGGAGTTACCCACATCATGTCCAGGCCTAGAAATGGTGCAGCAGTCTGCCTTGCTGCTAGGAACTGCTGTACTGCTAATATCTGCCAGGAACTGCCGAACTGATAATATTGCTTTACAACTCTAGGTAGTATTTTGCATTGATCTCATCTGCACCATACACACACTCTAGATATTAAGAGCTGCTTTTAATGTGAAATTCAGCTGGAGCTTAGGAAATTGAGTCCTTGGAAGGCTCAGGCTTAGTTGTTTCTTTTGAAATAGTATCAGTATTAAACTTAGCAAACCAAGAAATTCTTGTAACTTTTTAAAGTTAAATAAAACATGTACTCAGGACTGAGTTCCACGTACAAATATTTCATTCCCCAGTCTTCACAGTCAGCAGCATCTTCTCTGAAATTTTTTAACTGAGGCAAGGAATGAAATATTAAATATGACATCCTAGATTTGTAGCTAGCACTACAGCTGACTTCATACAAAATAGACAGCAATGTCCTGATTATCTGTGAACTGTGGCATGCAACCCCAAAACTGCCTTTCACCAGAAATCACCCTTAGATACCTCAGTCTTTAGCTTCCTGAATGTTAAATAATGAATTAGTTCTCACTCTCCTCTCCTCCAAAAGAAAATGTTGAAGCCAAATTCACCAGAGACAGAGCCTGGTGTCCTGATATAGCTCAAGCCACTATTCAGTGACAAAGGCAGATTTCACGGTTCTGGTGAGTGATTTTCCTTTCTGTTATAATGTCAGAGCAATTTGTTTGATTTTCAGGCAGCAGCACACAGGTGTGTAAAAGGACATGGAAATGGATAATAATTTACTCTTACTTCGCAATTTGAAATCTCTTTATATTGCCAGTCTTGGTAAAAGAGCTCTAGGGTGAAGAAGAATGGAGTGCATTGTGCCAGGAACATTAGAGCGATGCCACAAGCATGAAAATACGCGAGTTCAGTATACCACTCTACTGGTTCATTCTTTGTCCTGGATAAATTACAAACTACGTATCCAGTGAGCATTTCTTTAACTTAATATAAACATTCCAGTGCTGAAGACATGACGCTTACATTTCTGTGTTCACGCAACCCAACAACTAAAGGATGTGCAGTTGTTCCCTCATTTCTCCTTTTTATTTTGAAATGCTAAAAGCTCTTACTAAAGATTTGTCAAGACTGGAATGTTCTTGGAAAATACTAAGTTTCTACAAACTGACATTTCCAGGAATAAATACTTGGTGGATTTCTTGACCAGCTTGACTAAGAATCTCAGCTGCTATACCAGTAACTCCTTCTTCTCATCTCCGTTAGAAGTGGGGCTAGACCTGTCCTCTTCATCTGGAAAAGGGCAATTGGAGGGAATATGATAAAGTGTATATAATCATGGATTGTTTGAGTAAAGCATATAGGGTAGATTCATCATCATATCTCAGCAAGAACTAGAAAGCAGTCAATGGCAGATCAAGGCTTGCAGGAAGAGAGATGGTATATTTCATCAGAGCAACTGATATAGTTGGAAAATTGTTATTTTTGTATCTGTGGACCATGGTGTGACAAAGTACATTGGGGGAAAGCAGTGAAACTAGCTGGCGACAGATTAAAAACAAGCAAGCAAACAACAAGCTGAAAATAAAAGGCATTACCCTGCAGCACATCTAGATTATCAGAAACTAGAAGTGCATAACAGGGAAGGGAGCAGTCTACACGTGACTTACTCTTATTCTTTCCTGAGAATCCATCAGTGCTCACTGTAGGAGTCAAGTTACTGGATGAACCTTTGATCTGACTGAATACAAGGAGGGTCAAAATCATGCAGATAGACTTCCCTTGAGAGGAAAGGTGTTGGTTTCCTATAGGACAATAAGTGAGAGGGTGGAGGTGTGGTTTTTTAATATAGTTTTGATAGCAATGACACTAATTTTAGCATATCTATATGACTTTACTACTTAATACTAGAAATTATAGCAGTGGATTGGGTCCTTCCTGAGATACTGTGCTTCTGCCTTAGTGTAGGTATTGTCTTCAGTGCTGAAGTGTCTTCAGCTGCTATTCTTGTTGATACTCTTTCCTCTTTGGTATGATACCCTTCCTCTCCAGTGGTGACTGGATAACAGACAGAGAATGATGACCCTACTGAAGCCTTGATGACCATAAGAGAATCATTTAATTCAGGCTATAAACCTTGTCTTAAGATGAAAATCTCCTGGGTTAATAGCCTGAGTTATACCAACAAAATGGGCTCCAATATCTTCAAAGATATCCTTGCAACTTGCTTTACTCCCATGTCAATGCTATGTCTAAGCTGACTTGCCCTGTCTGAAAACAGAACTTTTAGCTTGCACTCCCCATTTGTGCAGTAATTGTCCCACCGTTTCACGTTTACTATTGGCCCTATGGGTTAAGTACTTATTCCATTCAGCCATGAAGAGCTGCCATTCAGTTTGGACATGTCAGAAACTGTTTCTATCTGGAAAACTGTTTTAATAGTGGCTTTTTTTGCCCCCACAACAGAATGAAATAATTGAAGTGCACTGGTGGTGGGGTGATATTTATGCCTCCTCACCTTGCTGTGAAATTTTGAAGCAGGTGAAATGTTCTGGCTTCTCGTTAAGTGTAAAAATTTTCATATGCCTCCAGGGGACAACAGAGCATGTGAGCAGTTGCATTGTGGGATCTGCACCTCTCAGGTGTCTTGTTTTCATTTGCTCAGAGGTTACGCTCACTGGCACATTTGCCAAGGGCTGTTGTTTTGCTTTTCAAATGTATTCTGGGTAATTCTGTAAACTGCATTCAAATACATGGATTATGTGGTAAATACCTCTGTCTGGTACATAAGGTCCAAACCCGAGAAAGGTCAGACAATATGGTATGAGGATGCATAAGCCTTTTTCATTAAACACAGAAAACAACATCTGTTTTTCCTTATTTCAGTTTTACTTTAACAGATATTGGTCGGTTAATGATTGTACAGCAATTTACCATTATTAAGCAGGTGAGCCACTGCAGCACAAAAAGGCATTCTTTGGAGCTAGTGGAAAATGACGCCGTACCACAAAAAGCACAGTGCACACGCTGCTCAGGAGCTGCAGGAAAGCAGCTTCAGAAATGCCACAATACTAACAAGCTCTCTTCTGGAGACATTCACCATTCACATGCCTCTAAAATAAACTCAAGTCCGAAACTGTTTCACAGAAATTGATGCTGGGGTGCTAATAGTCAACATTATAGCTCTCAGAGCATCCCATCTGGCAGTACACAAAAATCCAGGGAAAAAGTCACAGAATTGGAGCGAAGACTTCAGAAAAACAAATGAAAAAGCATGTTGTGTTTATGGACAGGTGCGTGCCACTCTGCTTGCTGCCACAGAGTTGCAAACTCTGAATTTGTGATCATATTTTAGATTCCATTCATATCTTGAGAGCTGAAGTGGCTGTTGCAAATATATTTTTTGCCTAGCAACTGTTCTTCTTGGAAATAAAATTAAACTTCCCAGCTAGCAAGGGCAGGCTTTCTCTATTTGTGTGTGTTTTACAAATCTCTGCGACCACATTGAGTTATCAGTGGTATTTCACTGATATCAAAGAGCAGATTTTACACAAGTGCTTCATAAAATAGACTCTTCTAACTGTTACTTCTTCTAAACCCAACTTGCTTGTGCTCTTATGTGTTGCGAGGGGGATAGGTTGGAGAATGTAATTACCTTGTGAAATTAGCTCTCTTCTGCCTAGTATGGGTTTCCTGGGCTGTGATGGTTTTAAACCCCTTGTTTGGTTTCACAAGTTATTGCATAGGATAGATCTCATTGCGATAAAGTGTTAAAGAAATGAGCAAGGTCAATGAATTCTGTGGGAGTAGGCAAAGACTAAAGGAGGACTTCACTCTGGACTCCTCTAAGGTGATGAGGACTCTCGCTTCCTACATGATGAAATGTTAGTACCTGGGAAGGTCGCAGTTTGGACTTTTGTCCCAAACTCCCTTCAGTCTCTATGCTTACAAGCCCCTGCTGTCAAGCATTGTTTAACTAATCAGTTTATATATGGCCATGGTTAATTTCTTGTGGGATTACATTTGTGCAAGAGCTCTCCAAACAAGAGGACAAAGTCAATGAGGAGAGCTGCTGAGTACAAAAGAGAAAATGTTTCTCTGGGAAAAAAAGATCAACAGATGTTACTAAAATCTGAGAGTTCCTCAGTCCAGATTTCATTATTTCCATTATCTTGGCTTTCTGTAAATACATTAGCTTTGTTACACAATTCAAACTTCTATTGGCATTAATAGGATCTTACAAGTCAGATATGGAAGAAGCCTATTAGATAATGCAGCCATCTCCCTGCTGATGCAGGAGTAGTCATTGAATTACTTATGCTCATTGAAGAAGAGAGACCTAAAGGGTTGAACCTGCCCTTTCAAGGATAATTCACATCAGATAAAATCATCCACTGTTATTGCAATATTTTTAAGTTTTGAGATCAGTGACTGATTTTCTAAGAGAAATTCATAGTAAAGAACATAAATAATACAGGTTAATACTGCATCTCTAGTAACAAAACAAATAGTATACACGAGGTTGGGATCTTTAGAGCTGTGAGCATAATTTTTATCAGCACTAAATGATACTAAGCAAAGTCAAATAATATTAAGTTTCTGAAAGGCACAGCAGGGTAGATAAATGTTATATAAATCTTTTTACAATGGCGTATTTTATGACTTTAACTCTTGAGTTCCTACTTCTAGTCTTTGTTCAATGTGTGATGTGCTGTTATTTTCCTACAGATTTGCTGCACTTTCCCAGCAGATCAAACTGGATAGGCAATTGTAGTTCTTGCCTTTTGGAGGCTATGATTGCTGATGAAAGCGAGCTGCAGCTCTCTAGTTGCAGAGGTGCACCATAGTGCACCTCTGGGAACTGGCGTGTCCAGATCAAGCTACTGCTCTAATTGTGCACTGTTCTTTTTCTTGTTCTTGGACTGTTTTTACATGGAAACCCTAGCACTGGATGTGAGGAGAGAACTGCATCTTCCACCAGCATGATGCCTTAATGCGGTATCAGGATACATCTGGGAGATACACTGCTAAGGAACTTGAAAACTCCCCAGTTTTGTTAGCTGCAATAACTAGTTTTCTTAAATGAACAGTTTAAAACTGGAAGCAAAACACCAAGAGGAAAATCATTATAGAATAATAAACCCCCTCTACACGTGCCCTCCCTTCCAAAAGTCCCGTTGTCTCAAGCTGGTGGATTGGACAAGTCTGTTTTGCGCACCCACCACAAAAGGGGACACTGTCCAAATACCTCACAAGAAATTCTTGCTTCTCCTCTGGAGAGATTATGTCTATTCGGCCATAAATCCTTGGTGTTCCCCTATACGCAGGCTAGTCAAAAATAATGTTAACTGCCTTGGAGTCAGGAGTTTGCATCCTCACAGGTTATAGGCTGCCTATCGTCCCTCCACAGTGTATTAGCATTTACTACAGGTTCCATATCTTATCTCACACCATTCTTCATTCTTCCTGCTTGTTTCTCTTACAGCTACAGTCAGGATAAGCTGGCATGTTCACACAATAATTATTGAATAGCCAGGTCACATGAAATATTCATAAATCGTTGCAGAACAGCCCCATCAACCATCGCACGGATGTTAAAAAAAAAGATGTCCTGAAAAATAATGACCAATTTTTATGTTGTTATCTTGCTACATAGGCATATTTCCTTCTTTCCTTGCTCCACTGTATTTGCTTCCCATTTAACAAGTTATGTAAAAAAGTTTTAGCAATTCATCTGATGGCTGAGCTGCAGTTATTTATAATTATGGAATATTCTTGGGTGTTTGTTTAAAGTGTGCTGGAGAGCTGCTGGTTTTGTTTTTTTCTGGTAGGCGGCTCATTACTTCATAAATCTGTGACTGAATGGGAATTGTGGCTGGGGAGCAACTGTGCTGCTTCATGCATCATGACCAAGTGTGTGTGGGAGTCAGGAACAGCACCTCTCTGGACCAGCTGCTCCATCCATCTGCAGCTGGGTCTAGGTACGGTGATCTACGGTCAAGATCTGCACTGGGAGTATTTTTATAGCTCTTTTATAGCAGCTGGTGTGAATGGCAGCAGAAAAATGAACGATCAACTTCCTAACCATCAGGAACAAACTAAGAAAGAAAAATAAGCATAAAAATTAGCACATTTTTGTTAGTATTATAAAGACACTCTTTGAAGTTCAGTTTCTCAGAAGAGCTACTGTAAGCCTACATATTTATTGGTTTGTCACTCAGCTGAAAATTTGCTTTATACCAAAACTTGGCACAAAAATATATTTGAGTGGCAAATGATGTTCATAATTTCAGATGCTTTTATGTCCTCTTAAAACTGAAAAATAACTATTTAAAAAGGAAATGTTACTTGAAGCTAGCCTGGTTTTGCCACTCATGGAGAAAAATAAGGCTACACGATCAAACTGAGTTATTTTTAAATCCCAGGTAGAGTGGGATTTCTTGTTGAATATTGAGTTTATACTTTCAGCCCATGTGGAATCCAGCCTATGTTAGCAATGGCTAAAGTTGTGTTAATAAAATGGCCTAATTCAGCTTCATTTAGTAGAGTGAATGATTTTTCTTTATTTTCCTAGTTTGAGAAAAATATAAGGAGAAATATTTTTTTATGGCTCTGGCTTTTAATTTTGGATTTAAATAATCATGAAAGATCTCAGCGCATTTTAGATTATATCTGCAGCTTTCCTGGAGGAGGCTCTGCATGATGAGGTTCTGCAGCTCCTGCCAGGGGAAGTATTGCCATCACATATAAGTCTCCCTTGTAATACATTCATCACAGGATAGCACAACATGACACAGAAAGTGAGACTGGTGGGTTTTTGTCAGTTCTTTTTAAAATTATCCCAGTGATTATTTAGACCTTCATTATGGAAAACAGAGAGAGAGGACAAAGAAGTGAAAGGTTAGTGCTTCCATGAGTGATGTCTGGGAAGAGAGGATCCCTGGCATCTCCTGGGTAGAGTTCTCTTCCATGGAGGAAGGGGAGAGCATTTTTATGTCTTTCAGAGTCTGCTTTCTCTTTAGAAATGCTCATTAAAGTTCCAAATAATGTCTTGAATACAGCAACTTGCACCCAATCCTCAAGATATGTTTGTCAAGAACAGAATACCTGGACAGCAAAATCTCTTCAGTCTCTGGTGTTTTCCTTGAGCTGACATATGCTGAACAGAGTGTTTCAGAGCTCTATTGCTGTGCTCAGTCTGTCTTACAGAAAAGAAGAATTCTCTGCCCATGAACAATAGTCACATAATTGCCAGGTCCTGATGCGTCCATTCTCAGTTGTGCATAGTGTCAAAGGAGAAAATTCTCACAACATTTGCAATCCCTGTATTGTCACAGTGTGCTCCTTACCACACTGGGTTTAGCACAAGTCCTTTCATGGAATGACCTTCCTAAAATATTGACAACATATTACTGTTTCTGAACCTACTGTGTAGACATGCTTAAGTCCTTACTCATTCCTTTGCTCTGGTTTAGAGAAACAAAGATGTGTTAGGTGGGCTGGTGAAGCACCAGAGACGCCATTTTGTTCACCTAAAAAATAATTTAAATACTCCTGTCTACTTGGAAATAATTTTTCCTGAATGTGACTACAGAAAGGTAACGGACACATTTTGATCAGAAACAGGAGTAAAATAGAGATACCAAAGTAGGAAATGTCTTGGGGAGATCTCTTGGAGTCTGTCAGAACCTGATTTACCTGAGCCTTTTGCATGATTCTGGTTTACATCTGTCTTTCAGCTTCTAAATTTAGCTGAAACTTTAATGCCCCTTAAGAGGATAAACATTTTGCTAACATTTCTACAACTTGTGCCTGCCCTATTTCTTCATAAAAATCTTTATCCAAAGTATAACTTTTCTTCCCTCTTTCAGAAAAAAAAATGTTCAAATTGCCCTTATATTATTTAGAAATAAATTATTAGTTACATTTAATACTGTGTATTTTGCATCAGTCTATTGAAACAATGCTGTAACCAAAATGGAATAGCATAAAACATTCAGAAAAGCTCGTTAAAGGCTCATTGTGTTAATGCTGAATATAGGCAACCAACATACTACACAGTACCTGGGGAAGAGTGTTATTCGGGGAACATTCATAGGTTGGCTTTGAAAATTCAGGCCAGATCATGAGCTGCTCTGGGCAGAACTGAATCCTTTTGCACCAGCTAAGCTTCTAGCCCTTTCTGTTCAGAGTGTTTTAATCCCTGGGTGACGGCTATGTGGCTGCAAAAATTACCAAGAAGGAAGGGGGAGGGGGAGGTGGAAAGGAGCAGGGCACAGTTGCCCCTTAATCACAGCCCCTTTTAGGCACTGATAAGAAAACGGTAGAATCAAAATTAGATCTCAAAATTCAGAACAATTATTTCAACATAAAAGTAAGAGAAGAGCATCTATGACATACGAAAGAGTCTAATCTGAAAAAATCAGCTGCTCTTTCATGGCCACGCACAGCTTAGAGCTAAAGAATTAGAAAATGCTACTGTATATTCGATGGGAAAACAGGTCTCTTTAGTGTTTTCCAGTCAGCAGTGACAGTCTGTCTTCCCTGAGCTTGGTGCAGAGGGTCAATTTGAATCCTCTGAAGTGCCAAGAGCTCCATCTGCTCTTCCATCTGAAATGGGAATATTTTTGCTCTTTTTTTTTAATCTTGATTTGGTCTTTCGGTGTTTGTGTTAGAACACACAGCCCAGATGCCAATAATGAGGAAAATATATTAAGTGATAAGGGAGAAAACAGAGAAATTAAAATGAACGAGGTAGGAAAATTGTAAATGGAAAATGGGAGCTGATTGCAATATCCAGCCCAGGTGTGGCTGTGAATTAAAGTGCTTTCCTGAGAGATTCCAACAGATATATCCCATAATCCTACACATCTGGGAAAGTGTTGGTCAAGACAGTCCTGGAAGTTGTGCCAAAAACACCTTAAAGATATTCCACACAAAGATCCAGCTTGCTATATACTCCAGCTGCTGTTTATTAGTGATGCTCGTATTTTATGTATGCTAGCACACAGGAATTCTGTTACGGACAAAACTGTATATATAGATTTAAGTCCATTGATTGTATATTCCACTTAGGCTTTATTGAAGCATTTTTCTGTATGCAACCACACAGCTACAGTTTTGTTAGTTGAAACTGAAACATATGTATATACCTGCAAACACATACATACATAGGAATGCTTTAATTTTCCTTAAAACAAATTGAAAAATGTCAATGCTTCTCCTCAGGAAAAAAAAATACAGAGCTATCTTTCACTTCTTTATTCACTTTGTTTTGACCTTGAGCTTTTCTAAACCTAGTGAATTTGAAAAGTTAGTATTCTGAGGTTGAGAAATTAACCTTAGTAATTGTGCTAATGCCTGAACCAGTCTTTCATGCAGAAGAATTATTTCAGTTTTTTTGTTCTGTGTAAGAAGACCAGAACCGAGGAATATCAGAAAACATGCTCATATTATACCAAGTTCTTTTTTTGGGGGGGGGAAAAAAAAAAAGTCTTAGCCATGCAACAATGGATAAATATCAGTTAATATTTGTGAAAATGTTACTTCCCTTCCCTTCCCTTCCNTTCCAGCCTACCTTTCCCTTTCTTTACACCTTTTCCTTTCCCTTTTCTTGTCTTCCAATTTGACAGGCGGTGAAAAGTCCCAGATGTTGGTGGTCTTAAGAAAATCCATCTTACGAAAAGGATTCTCTTATACTTTTGAGCAACTTATACCTTTTGAACAACTTTGCTTTCAACACCAGGTGTCACTGCAGTGATAGAAAATCTTAGGATATTTTGTAGAAATGGTGAACAAAGCAAGATTTGCTATGGAATGTAAGAAAATCATTCCAGTCATACAGCGGCAATGGAAATAAAATAAGTCTGTGTAACTCCATAAAACAGGGCAGCTGGCATAAGCATATAAATTTGAAAGTAGAGCTGGAGACAATACAGACTTAAGTGTAATATACCATTGATATAATACACTGTAACTGAATCGACCGATTTCTATACTCAATAATTGCCCACAGTATTACAAAGCTACTTTTGAACAGCGTTAATTATCAAGTGATGCAGGCTTAGGTACGTAAGTTCATCAAACTGAAAAATGTTAACATTCCACTGAAACTGAACTTGCTGTCAAATATGAACAATTCAGCTGAACTCATCAATGGTTTTCGGGTACAAAATAAATTCACCAGTAGATATCAAATATACTCTGAATAGCTTTGGAAACCATATTTCACGGCTGTGTTTCACAGAGATTACTTCAGCATGTCAGAGAGGTTTTGGTGAATTTTAGCAACATTAATCTGTTACATTTTGCATTGAATTTATTTGCTATCTTTACCACTTTCATAGTATTTTTAAAAAAGTTTAGAATCTTTAAAACCAGGAATAATATTCAGCTATAGTTTGACAGAAAATTATTTCTATTTTTAGACCAGCTCCAGAAATAACAACAAAAACATTTACAGAACAAACACTTATCTGTTTTCTCTGTTCTGGTAATTCTGATGGCTGAAGGGAAATAACGGTGTTATAAAATCCCTTTGTCTAAATTGTTTGCTGAAGTAAGGTTGCACTGCTGTCTACTTAAAAACATACTAAGTGTTTCAAGGTAA
This sequence comes from Chionis minor, assembly GCA_013398295.1. Classification (NCBI taxonomy): domain Eukaryota; kingdom Metazoa; phylum Chordata; class Aves; order Charadriiformes; family Chionidae; genus Chionis; species Chionis minor. The sequence goes on from VZSF01000234.1 coordinate 631,745, forward strand.
CAAATAAGAAATAAAACCATTACTTTTAATAATAACGTAGAAGGAAAAGATAGAAATATAGAAAAAAGAGATTAGAGAGAAATAAAGCATGAGTGAAGGAGTGCAGGAGTGAAGTCAAGTCTGGAAAAGAGAGGAAAGATGTTGTTCTAAAGTCTGTCTTTTTGTTTCTCACTACCTGAATCCATCGTAATTGGCAAAAAAATAAAACTAATTTTCCACTCAAAGAGTTTGTTTTGCCAGGAACAGTAATGGGTGCTCAATGCACGAGCGTTCTCATCCTATTTTGAGCCCTGCCCTAAGCAACGGCAGTGAGGGAGCAGCTGGGTGGGTGTTTGGCCCTTAGCATATCTAAAGGTGTATTGGTGTCAGTGGTCTATCACTTTTACTAAAGTGCTAAAGCATTTTGTTCTTTCTTTCCTCAATACACTTTCTATTGCACTTATAGACAGAAAATTGTCCTCAATGAAAGGATCAACCTTCATAAAATTGCCTTGGCACAACATGGGCATGGCACTGAAAGTGGCAATATGCTAACGTAATTTGATTAGCTGTTCTTTGTTTTTTCATGAGAGGAAAACTCTAGGGTGTTTGCATCACAATAAGCACAATATCTTAAAATGTTAGTATTAGTTGAATGGCATATCCATTAAAATAATCTGAAAACTTCTGAAGTCATGCTGCTAATTGTCCTGAAGGTCATCCAATGAAACATAGTTCAGGAAATATAACATGACAATTTATACCAGGGTCTTGAATAAACCTGTTCCCTTCAATCACCATCTTCACTCTTCCATTTACACAGGATCATAGAATCATAGAATCACAGAATGTTAGGGGTTGGAAGGGACCTCTGGAGATATCTAGTCCAACCCCCCTGCCAGAGCAGGTCCACCTACAGCAAGTAAAGCTTTTTTTTTTTTTTCCAAAAAAGGGCCATGAAGTTGAATTAATCCTTGATTCTACAGGCATAAAACCTCATGATTTTTTAATATCTCTCAGCATGAAAGAGGGTCACATAGTGCTACTATATGGCAACAGCTATAAATCAAATAGATGGAAATATCTTTTTGTGCCTTTTAAAATGATGGAACTTGTAGCCGTAGGCTGTTAAGAGGCCAAAGGTATGAATGAGTTCCTCAAGAGACAAGATAAATTCATGGAGGAGAAATCTCGTCATCATCAGGAAATAAAAGGTCTGAAATACAAACTCTGGCTTGAGAAGATTATATTCTGAAGATTATGCCAATGTTCATAGGTAGTTTAATCCATGCCTTGGTGTGTTGTCCCTTCTAGATGACCACGAACAGCTCCTGATGGACACAGAACTACCTCAACTGGACTTATGATCTTTATATTCCAGTGTCATGAACTCTTGATTCACATTAAACAGAAATGTTCCTGCCTACTAATCTACAGGCTGCATGGTGGAACTTTTTTGAAAGTAGAAACTAAAAGAGCAGAAATTAAGTATGAGTCCATGAGCAAATGTGAGTTACGGTGTCTTACTGAGTTACCACTGATTAGCTCAGTCACCCTAAATCTTACTGCATATGCTTTTTTGTCCGAGTTGATTGCATACTAGGTTATTTAGCTTACACCAAAATAAGCAATTATATTTTGCTTTACAAATGGGTCAAGGTAAGAATACACACCACAACGGTTTGATGACTCAGATGGTGGGCCATAACCACTATAGCTGCCCGAAGGTGAGCATGAATGACTAAATACCTGTACTACAGCAGGCAAGGTGTTCATTGCTTAGTTGACATCATACTCCTCTATCAAAGCCTAATTTACTCAGTGTTTTCACTTTAAAACACAAGTACGGCAGGACTCAGAGAAGTACTTAAGTGATCAACTACGCCTACCTTCTGGGGTTTGCTCTGTATCCCTGATCTCCCAGTTGTACAGTAGCATAATGATGCTGCTATCTGGGCAGTAACTTAAAAACCAGGACCTGCCAGGGGGCTGGCAAACGAGGATCTCAAAAAGTCTGGTGTTTTCCAGAGGCAAGACCAAGTCTTAATTTACTGTTTCTGGAGTCTTATTTTAGAGTCCAAATATGTTCTTCTTTGACGTAGTACGCTTCTCACATATGTTTCTTCCTAACTTTGAAATGTTTTTTCTGATATATTACAGAAACTTTTCTAGCTCTTCTATGTGGACTTTTTTCTGTTAATATTTAGTCAGGCTGTACTTAGAAAGGAATGGAATTTCAGATTTTCAGAGACGTGGTAGCTAAATCAAGCTAACATTGTGTTCTCATTTAATACTTCGAAGATTTATGCAAGTTTGGGACAGATTTTTCTTTTCTACATTGTATATAATAATAAGTTAAAAATTATATATCATCTTGACGTGTCAGATTCCTGAACCCACCTACCTCCCCATGTCTGAAAATGCTTGGAAATTTGGAAACCTCCAAGAAAAAAAAAAACAAACCTTGTCAAAAAACTGTATTTTCCTGTAGAACTTGAACAAAAAAAAAGTGTTTCTGTTTCCAGGAAAAGCTCTGTGAGCTTAAGGTACCTGAGAAGCTCTACTTTTTCAATAAACATATATATACAACACTCCTGTCAAGTAGGAATATAGTATAATCCACATTTTACAGATAATATATGAAGGTAAAAGAAGGTGGAAAGTTAACTTTTCAAAGAAATGTTGACCTAATGAATTTTCCTGACTTTGGAAAAACTACACAAACCAGATTTTGGAGACTTGCTCATTTTCTAATGAAAATGTTTACAAATTAAGGAAAGGTCTGCCTTTGGAAAGCTTCCTAGTATCCCACCTGATATATATTCTGAGAATGGATATAAAGCCATATATTTCAGACTGGCAAAACTATGATTTTGCTGGCTCAGTTTGTGCCCCTTTCCCTAAATTAAAGACACTATCTGGGCATAGGCAAAGTTTTCCTAGAAAATCATGTCTATGCTAGCAGTTTGTGTTGCCATAATTCTGACAATCACACTTCGTCAGAACACCTAACTAACTCTGGCAAGCCAGAATTTATTTTGCAGACGTGGCCTCTGTGTCAATGTCTAGACCTAATATACTACAGTATGGCTAGAGAAATGTCTGACTGAATTCCTCATCCAGAGTAATTTCTGGAGTACACTATGAGGATATCAAATTGTGAACACTGTTGTGTACCCTTGTTGGAATATTGGCTTCATGGATGCATTAATTTAAACACACGGAGGATCCATTAGGCTGTATTTTGGGCAAATGTTTTTTTTTCTGGGAAAAGTGCTTGTCAACCCTTTGAAATATCAAGAGCTTTGGGCATGGGTCAAGAAATGTTCATTTCTTAACCATTCACCCATCCACACAGAAGGTAAGTTCTTCCGTATGGGAACCCATAATGGATAGATAAGTTTTAACTATGGAAATATAATTTCATTACCTAGATATCCCATGTAAATTTAGAAGATCCATTTAAAGCTGTTTGGTGTTTGCTTTTATACCTGAATATCTACCTGGCATGGCTGTCTAGAGGATGAAATTGCAGGAGAATTTTGACCGGAGGAGAATTTTGTCTGTGAATGATGAGCAGAAATGCCAGGTAACCTCAATGATAAGATGTAGTCGTGAGATAATCTGAAGGTCCTCTGCTATTTCAATGACCAGGACTATTGTATGCCATTATCTCATCTCTGGACAAAATATATTAGAAAAGAACAAACCTAAAAACATAAAATAAAATTGTTAGAAAATCTGTTTAGATACTATCAGAACCAGTTGGCTTGAAATCATGTCAGACTTAACAAGAACCACTGGGATAATTTATAAGAATAGCCTTTACTGTTACAGGTTTGTGTTGCTTCAGACTTTCTGAACAATGTCACTTCTGGAAAGGCATTGAACTGTGTTGCATTTTTGAAGCATGTTATCTGTAACACATTCTTTGCATACCCACTTCAAAAAAACCCTTCACGCAGCTGTGATCTTAGCAATGTGCATAAAACAGTAACATGCAGATACTCATGTATCTGCAACAAAACCTATTTCTCCCTAAAATAAGCATTTTTTTTTGGAAACTTTTGTCTTAAATCTTTGTCTTTTGATGGTTGCCATGCAAAGGTGCAAAAGCACCCATAATAAACTGCTCTGCCCTTAGAAATTCAAATTCTGCCATTGCTTTTCTCCACATAATTTTTATCATGAAGAAAGAGCTTTGGCATGGATCACCAAGACAAATTCTTTGGATCAATTCTCAGACACAGTTGTACTTGCAGGTTGTGCCTATACAGCTAAAAAGTTGGAGCCAGGGACAGCCTCCTAGCACCGAGACTCCTAGCACTTCTCCTACAGCTAATCTCTGTTGCACGTCAAAAACAAAACAACCCTGTACAATGTCCCCATTGCCCGGCCCCTGCTGCCTCCACTGGCACGCAATTTGGCTCACATCAGAGTTGTGCTAAGGGTGATACTAGCAATTTAATGGTATGGGTAGTTCAGTGGATGGGCCCCAGTTTGGGTAGGTGAAGCCACAAAGTCCCACATCCTTCAGCTGGGCATGGGCAGTAAAGCAGAATTTTGCCCTTGTTGAACTCATAAATACACGTGGGGGTTGCTCGTTTGGGGCTTGGGTCGTTTACTGAACTGACGCTACCCTGTAGGAGCATCTCACAGCAGACAATGCTGGCAATGACACCCTTGTGATGGTCCCTCAGCAGCAGCAGCCACAGCATTCCCCAGTCCTTCACCTAACCGTAGCGTTTCGGTAGCAGGGTCTGTGTCTGCCATGGGGGAACCACTCATTTTACATGGCTTTGTAAAGAATGGCTGGACTCAATGATCTCAAAGGTCTCTTCCAACCTAAGCGATTCTGTGAATGGTTTGGCTTAGCAAAAAACCCCAGATGTTATGAGCCATTCTGTCACTCCTCTCTACTTAAGGCTCACCAGCCCAAAAATCTGAACTGGACAAGGATTGGCTCTGGAAATCACAGTGCATGGCACAAAGAAACATGTAGCACTTAGTCTTTTCTGGGTATGTTTACTGCAATGTAATAGTGCTCCAAACTCTACTAAGGAAATAACCACAGCTATTTTAATGTTAGTGTTATTGTTCGCTGTCATTTGGTGTGTTTTGTTTGTCATCATTGAAATGAAATATTGGTGGTTTTGTTTCCTATCTTAGCTGACTTTAGGCATAAGGAAATAAGGCAGTTATGTAGGACAACAGACTTCAAAATACTGGAGCCCTGCTGCTTGTTTTTCTTGGGAGAAGCCAGGTTAGCAACACCTCCAGCAGTTGCACCACTTCACACAATAACCTCTGCCAACCAACCCAGGAATTTCAGAATTAATTCTCCTTCACAATTCTTTCATTAATTTTATCTTTCTTTCCCATAGCAGGATGGGGGTGGCTGCATCCTCTCTTACCCTTCAGGTAGCAAATTTCTTTTTGACTACATTTCTAGGTTTCTACCCTAAAAAAAAAAAATAAATGGCACATATTAAATTTCAGTTCAATTTCAGTTAACTGAGTCTGCAAACCAATATTGTTAGTTTCCTTATTTATTTTGTTTTCCTTTGCTTTGTTATGAGAATTGCTACAAAAGCACATTGATAAACAGGTTAAAAAAAATTTAATGCTTGTGTGCTGCATAGGAGTATTGAGACCTACCACTCCAGAGAGAAATATCTCAGATATGGAAGGAAGTGATATGTGGCCAGCAGGATTTCACACTCTATGCTCATCTAAACTGTCCAGAGAATCATGTTTTATATGAGTAATAAAACAAATGGAATGGTGAAAGATGAGGCAAATGATCTGGTTAATGTATATTGTTTAGCCTTTTATAAATGCTGTAAATATCAAGAGACGTTGAATCATCCATAAAAGAAGCATCCTATTTAAAATATTTATTTGGCATACAACAGTGCTTGATTTTAGTGCAGGCAGAACTTAGGCTGTGGGTTACCATTATGTTTTCATATTCTTTAAATGTTGACCATGTTAGCAAGAATCATGTGTAAGGCTTAGGTACAGGCCATCTTTTCCCATTATTTACACTGCAAACTCCCTCCTAATACTGATGAAACAGAGATTGAAAGTGTATAAAACTGGGTATAATGTGTTCCCTACTTCTTTCTTCCTGTAATTGTTACCTGCGTACTGGTTGTTGGTTTCAGTCACCAGAAGCTTACAGATATTGAGGACATTGGTTTAGTCCACTTGACCAGAAGTGCAGAAAACTGCTCCTGGATAGTCCTGAAAGCTCAGGCAGATGAGCTTTCAAACTCCCTAGGAGCACAGAGCCTAGAGGCAGTGACTGAGGAAGTTACTATCTTGCCATATCTCTTCCATTTCACCTTTCATGTGTCACCCCCAGACTGTGCCATGCACATTTCTTACCGTCACATTGGTGGATTCCTGTGAAGTGGAGGCTCCCTTGGCTCCAAATGCAGCTGCCATCCACCAGGACAAGAAAATTTCATTTTGCAAAAACTGGAGAAGCAACAACACATTGGATCTGAATATTAATTACTTCTTGAGACTGTAACAGCACATACAATGATCATTAAATAAATCCAGTTAGCAAATGTGTGCTTATGTTTTCACAATAGATGTTTCACAGGAATTAACACTTCCATAACTCAGATGGCACTATTTAGCATTCCCAAAGACCTGATGTTTTGTTAATAGATAGAATTGGTCATAAATTTTCTACTGAAGCAAAGTTTGCTGAAAAATGCCAGTTGGTTGAGTGTGAAATATTTCATTCAAAACAGCTTGGGTTTGATAAAGTTTTGCTGAATCCAAGGCAAGATTCCAAGAGAAACTGTGTTTCTGGCAGGTCTACCCCAGTCCTGGGAACTCTGTAAGCTACAGTATGGCCAGCCTGAAGGCAGGAGTCCCAAATGGGTCTGCGTCATGGCTAGGGATGCTGGAAAACTTCAGGGCCCCCCAGTAGAAATGAGCCTGGATATGCTCCAAACAGAGATGAGCCTGGATTTTTCCCAGCTGGGGAACTCCCTAAAGCTACCAGAATTAGTTACAGGACATAGAGAGTCTCTGCGAGTTTGAAATTTAGAAAATTTCCACTATGGATTATAACAAAAATAAAGGTAAGATGCCTCCTTTCCTAACACTTCCATTGATGGATGTGTTATAAATACAAGGAGCAAGGAGTTTAAGCTTACTGGTCAAATCTTCATTAGTCTTTTCTGAGTTGAGGGTTGGGCTCTAAACATTGTAAAACTAAATCAGCAGAGTTCACAACATGGCCCATGGGTCAGATCTGGCAGAGAAATTGCTTCCAGCTGGCCTGGTCACCCGTCCCTGGAGTGAAGGGGGAGTGGGTGTTCAGTCAGCTGATACAGCTCAACCAGCCAAACAACTTCTGACCCTGTACATAGCCCTGTGCAGCTGTGGACCCTCTGGGTCCTCATCAGGGGTGGGACTGAGGATGGAGGCGATGGGATGCCTGGTGCTTAGTGGAATTTCTATGGTTGGCCCTCTTGGACCATTCTGCTCTCAGGCCATGGTAGACCTTTTCACAGACGTTTTCAACACAGACTGACATGCTGTGGCTCACTTTCCCACCTGACATGTCTCCTGTCCAACAGCTGAAAATAAGATTCACTGGAAACTCCTGTTTTTTACCATATTTTGAATTAAAATTATGACTGTCAGATTGTTTCTGTGTGACATCGTACGTTACTGAACTCATTTATGAATGATCCCAGTGCTGCTTTAAAATGTCCAAGTATCTTTCCAACTAGATGACTTAAAAGTTTAACTGAAACCTTAGCTGGACAAGTTTCAAATGACTTTTGGATCATAAGTGCTATTATTGTCAGTGTTTGTCCCAGTAACAACAAATGCATTAAAAATCTCATGCAGTAACACATTGGTTGGATACTACATTGATTTTAGAGACAGCTACTCCCCTACCTTGGAAGCACAATTCCTTCCTTCATCCCTGAATTGTCACTGTTTGTGGAGGACAGAGCAGGCCATTATGCAGTTATTGTTTAAAGAATTCTACATTGTTTACAGCAGCTCAGTGAGGCTTTTGGTGATGGAGACAGTAGGTAGGGATAATTTCTTGTGTAACCTTCTATTCCCTTCAGGTCTTTTGGTGGCAAGGTAAGAAGATGCTTTGTGGAGCTTTAGGTAATTATACTGGATGAACAGCAGGAATAAGTCTGAAGAAATTGCATTACCATATGCTAGAAATAGCCCTTAATACTTTTATTTCCTAGATAAAAGGTTGAAGACGGTGTCAGAATTCATTGAAGTCTTGTGAGAAGGCAGGAGGTGACAGATGATCAAAGTAGACACAAAAAAAAATGGACCTTTGAGATGGCTCAAAGGAAAAGCTAGAAAAGGGACAGTTGAGTGCATGCTGAAAGTGTACAGCACGCGGGGAGGAGGGATGGGACAATGTATAGAGCTTGAAGAAAGGAATATTGAGGTGGTATTGCTGAGGTAGAGGGCGGAAGAGCAGAAGAGCTGGCCATGGAGTTTTTTGGATTCTTGGTCATGGAATAAAAGAGAGTATACTGCTCCTAAAATCAGAGCAACAAAAAATCAGCAGAACCCTGAATCTTTGCTAGTTTGTTTGGGTTGGGTTTTTCAGATCTTTGAAGAAATTATTAATGTATTAAGTTCACAAAATAGAAATTGTCAGCCTTTTCTTGCTGACATGTCCACCCACACAGGGACCATCCATAATTTCTCTCCTACACATCCGTTTTTATTTTCATGATTCTTCCATATCTTCTTTCTGGGTCTTGTTCAGCAACATGGGGTTTTTAGTTTGGTTGGTTGGTTTGATGTGTTTGTTTGGGTTTTTTAACTGGTGAATACCATGCCCAGTGTTTCTTGGAAGGGTTCCTTTGGTGAGAGGTATCTCAAAGCAGCTTTGAGATACTTTCCATCCCTCTTGATTCCTTCAGCAGTACTGTCCTGTGGCAGTTAACTGCCTCCTAGAAATGTGATTGCTCAGTTTCTTTTTTTCTCCGCTGCTCAGAGATTGTAAGGCAAAATTTCCAAGATATTGAGAAAAGGATTTCTTTTTGTAACAAAACAGTTTGTGCAATTAAATAGAAAGGATTTGGAAGCTGACACCAGGAATCATTTACCTCTCTAAAAGCCAGCTAACATGTATAATTTTGTCAATGTGTTAATGGACTTGATATTGACCACCTATTTGCTTATTTAAATAGGGAATTTTTTAGGTAAAGAAATTGTCCAATTCTGGCACGGAATGATTTCTGGCAGATCCTGATCTCATGAATAGTGCTGGCCTGAAAGATTATGAATCTACAAATGGCACCACTGGAATGGCTAGACCCCAAGATCATTGGGTAATTCAGTTTAGAAGGAACCTCAGGAAGTTTATAAGAAGAGAATTGCTTTCTCTTCAAAACATTGCAGATTTTGACTCTTTTTGGACAAGTACCTGAGCAGCTATCTCTGCGTACAAAATGTCAAGTACAGCTGAAGGACAAGCATCAACAGACACAAGTTACAATACAATACATAGGAAAAAAATTAACTCTGAAGGTAGTCAAATGCTGGAACAGGAACTCAGAGAAGCTGAGGAATCTTTGTCCTTAAAGGTACTCAAAACCTGACTGGGAAAGGCCCTGCGTTGTTGAACCTGCTCTGACCATGTGGTTAAACTAGAGACCTCTGGAGGTGCCTTTTGTCCTGTTCTAGTTTTGCAATTCTGAGACTGGTTGGAGACATCTCCTCTCCTCCTTCAACATATTTACTTAAACAGTAATTAGTTAAAAGATGCATAAACAAAAATAACATAATGTGAAGACCGATGTTGCCAAATTGCAATGCATCAGTGAACAACACCTCATCAGGAGTAGAAAATATGATTAAGAAGTGCTTACACTGACAAGATGACAAGGAAAAAAGTAGTTAACATCTTTGGACTGTCATACTCTGTCATTCAAGAATGTGACTGAAAATTCCTGTTAGCACCTGTCTGTTTGAGGAAGTCTGTATTCTTCACTGCAGTGGGGTAAATGTTTCCATAAAAATTAAGCAGACAAAATCGTGAAGTAGCAAAAGAATCACTTCTTCATAAAGCCAATGGAACTGTTAAATGACTCTGGAGACAAAACAGAAATGCAGAAAGAGAAAGTCGTAGTGGAGCAGTTAAACTATTTTGTTTTATCAATTCACCACAAAGCATGATGGTGAAATATTTACCACAGGGATACTTCTTCCTGATAACAAAGATGAGATGTCTTCAGAAAACAAGTTGTCAAAGGCAGAAGTTAGAACAATGATAGTTTAAACCTCAGTAGATCATCAAGAAATCTTAATGCATTTAAGAGTGTAGTTGCAACTGAACTACTAGCACATATGTAATCTTTCATTACCTGAGACGCTGTGCTGGAGGGAGCATTTCCCTCAAACTGTGAGGAAGTGTTTTACCTCTGCTAAAGAAGTGTTAAGGGTGGGGTTTTAGTTTGTATTTTTGTGAATACAATTCTGCTGAAAAAAAAATGAGGATTCTAATGACCATTATATCGCTATATTAAAAGAGACATACAGTACATAGACCATTTATATTATATCATGGATATTTTCATGGTAGGACAACGTCAAAGTTCTACATCAAAATTCATGAAATGTTGCTGGTTTGAGGTGAAATAGAACTAATTTTCTGTTCAGTAATTTTGCTTTGCAGCTAAGCTTCTTCTGACTGAACTCTCTGAAATTACCAGCATATTGTTAAGCCACTGTTCTCTTTCAGAGTGATAAGACCCATGTTTATAGCTGATGCCAAGGCATGGTGTGCAGAGAGGCTCTTGCTTATACTTTTTGCTATAACAACCAAGGGCAGCCAAATTTGATATTTGCCCCGTTGCACGGTCAGAAGTGGAAAAGCGTGGAGGGGTCACATCTGTGGGGAGGAGCAAACAGGACAGGTGACCCAAAACTGACCAACAGGGTGTTCCATCCCATCTGCCTCATGCTCAGGATAAAAGATGACCGATCAAAGGGTCAGGGCTCTTTCTTCAATGGCCGGTGTCCGAGGAGGACTCTGTTCATCCGCTTTTGATCCTGATCCTGAATCCAGATCTGGAATCCATTTGCCGTTTGTTGCTGAGTCCAGTCTAAGACTTCCCCAATGCCTGCTTGTGACATGATTGTCATCCTGGGAGCTTGATACTGGTCTTGTATATATAGTATATCTTTCATTATTTTCTTTTTATTATTTTATTAATATTGCCATTAAAGTAGATTAGTTTCTCCTAAACTCATAAGTCTCTTTCTCTCTCTTCCTCCTCTCTTTGGAGAGAGAGGTGGGGGAGGGCATCCATCATTTGTTTCAGTGGCCAGTCCAGCACAAACCACAACAGGCGTTAACATTTGAACTTTGTTTGGAATGGCTTACTGCTAAAAATCAATGCAAAGCAAATAGTTTATTTTTTAGCAGCAAAGGTGTCCTTTGAATATGGAAGACTATTTACTGTTTCATATATGAAGTTTATGTGATATTAAACACAAAACTAGCATGCCAAACAAGTTCCTTTCTCATCTACTGTTTGTTCCTAAGACTTCCTTAAAAGACCTCAAAAGGGACTTGAGAACAGCCCATTAATTACTCGTGAATTTCATATATTTAGTACATTTATTACATTTAGGCAAAGAACTTAATGATGGAGAGAAGAGCGAGAAGCCCTAACGTCTACATAAATCTTAGACGAAACAGCACTCTTGAATGCAGTGTCTCTGCACTCATTCAGACCAGCTTAACAGGAGAACCTAATGCAAGGACATATCTTCAGGGTGAGCACTTGTATGGCTAAATAGGGATTACTGAAGAGCAGGACAGTCATGCAGCACTGCATAACAAGCTAATAAGAGCCTATGGGAATACACTATTTAGTCTTGTTGTCTATAGTGCTGAGAGTGATGTAAAGTAAACCAGAAGGAGCTGGAGAGAGATAAGATCTAGAAATGCTGCTTATCATGAGATATTGAAGGGATAAGCCTACTGAATCTACTCAAAAGGAGGTTCAGAGATTACTTGATTCCAGTGTGTAAGTCCTCCTTGTGAAGTAAATGGTAGTCGATGGCTTTTTACTGTTAACAGACAAACGGGTAACAAGGTATCGTGTGTCACCTGATATTTAGATTAAAATTTTACATTTTGAAATACATTTTATCTATTGAAACTACTTCAAAGTAAAGTAGTTAATTTTCCTTTACTTGAAGTTTTTTAATCAAAATCCCTTACCTTTCTAATATGTGTAGTATGGATCAAACAGAATGTATGGGCCCAAGGGAGAAATTATTTCATTAAACTTGGTGAGTTTCTCTGTCCAGCCAGCGTAGTTCATTGCCCCCAGCTTTACCCTGTGTGCTCGTCAGACCTGCCTCCACCTTAGCAAGCACGTATCCACCCTTTGCCCAGTTTCTAGTCCCAGTCACCTTCAAAAAACCTTGGCTGATGAGTCCCCTGTTTCAGTCTAGCCAGCTTTCATGATTAATATTTTTCTCCCCCACAACTCTTTGCATTCAGACCAACAAGACCCAGTGCCCAGGACTAGCACGGAAGACTCTGAAACCACAGAAGACCATAGCCAGACCATGACACTGGCATCCAGTTCTTCGTATTGTGTAATGGTTTGCACACTCACTGGTTTTAGTTTAGCTCACAGCAAATGATACCTTGTCAGAGAGCCACCTGACATGGTTTAGAGCACAACATGTTCCCAGGTGAAAGACATAGCCAAGGCCGCCCTGTTTTGAGGGGGAAGAGCACTAAATCATATAGATGCAAGCCACATGAGGCCGCTTATTCTCAGACAGAGAACAGACCCTAGATTATTTTATTTATTATTATAGCAGTAGCTGAAAAGCATGGAAGAGAGGCAACTCCCTGGTCCCTGTTTAATTCCACAGTCCTGGACTTGATCTGTCCCATCCTGTGGTAGTCCAGAAATGCAGCATTGGGGTAAACCCAAGATAACATTTCCTGCGTTCTGTAAAAAAATAAACTGAATTCAGATGCTTAATCAAAATTCTTCACTGAGAATGAGTGAACTGCAGTTTTGCACAGGCGGTGCCAGGATGTGGCCCAATGAAACTTGTTTTCTCAGACATGTCATGAAAGATTACCCCTGCCCAAATGCTGCTGTCTACAAGATAAGGATTTTCTGAGCCAATGCATTTTAGAAAAGTTCACTAAAACTCAACTAGCTTTATTTTAACCCCCTTCAGAATTCTACCTGAGAGAGTACAGAAGACATCCAATTTAGAAATCTTTGTGCCCAAAGTTAAACAACTTGACACGGGCTCTTGGTATGAGAAAGGTTAAAAAAAGTTGGTAAGCGATAGTGCTGCCAACCAAGCAAGTAACACAACAGTCCACTGGGAAGGATAAAAAAGAAGAGGATATAGGTCCTCTGTGACTCTGTTCTTTATAATATGAGCTGGATGACGTCAAGTGAATCTGTTTAAAATTAGTTGGATTTGAATTAGTTTACCAAGGTCATTTAAAACTGGCTTCAAAGTGAGGCACAATTATTGCAGACTTGACTGAGTTGCGTTGCAAGTGTTTGCAAAGCCTAGGCTAGTTATGCTAGGCCCTCTCACTTCTCCTTGGAGAAAGACAAATTTGCTCCACCAGAAGATGATCTGAGGTTTCCAGCTGGAAACTGACTTTAGGTGCTCTGAATTCCCCCAAGAGGAACATAGCACTCTAGTGTCTAGACTCACCTGCTCAGGTTTAGGTAAACTTTTATAAATATCCTGTCCCCAGATCCCTGTTCCACATTCCTGTCCATCAGTTTTCTATACCTTCACCAGCATGTATATTACCTTATACTCCATAATGGGACACATGAAGGACACAGGTTTCCAGCTTTTAATTTGAATGCTCTTTGCAGGTTTCAGCACAGACCTTTCACATTGTCTGTTGCTTGTTTTGTATTAATAGCCTGGGTTTGGTTTGCCTTTTTTTTTTTTTTTTTTAAATTAGGTGTTTCTCTGAGCCTGATGGTCTGTGAAATGACATGCCATCCTGCACCATCAGCACATAAATAATTCACATCTCCACTGTATGTACTACAGTAAATGTACTTACAAGAATCAGGGCTTTCAAAGCATTATTGACCTCCATGCTCTCTCCTCCCCCCCCCCCCC
>VZSF01000234.1:645906-715004 GCA_013398295.1 Chionis minor
CCCCCCCCCCCCCCCCCCCCCCCCCCCCCCCCAGCTGATGAAGTTATTTTTCCTTTTATTTATAGGGCATATAAGATGCTCAGATATTACTGTAATGGCTGAGGCATCAACATAAGATAAAGGGCTAATTGTGGAGCATTAATGTTGCTCTGCAACGTTTTAAAGGATGATCTGAGTTTCATTTCATTACATCTCATATTAAGCACTCTAAGTTCCCGCCATGCCCTACGTCCCACAAGAAATGTTAGTGAGATGAATATCACCACATAGTCTCACAAAGGCTGGTGTTTACTTTGCAACTGAACCATGAGCTCTAAAATGCAACCCCAATGATAATTATAAAAAAGTACATTTTAATAAGTCCCATTCACATCTATTGAGAAAATTTATTTTACAGATAAGACAACAAACTAAGAAAATGAAAATGAAATTATTCATTTTGTTTTCTGCGGACAATTCCTGTGCTTCCTTTATGCCTGGAATACATTAACAAGTCTTACATGCTCTTGAATATATGCCTCTGACAAAGTCCATGGAAACAATGGATCTAGGGGATCTAGGGGAAAGGAGGATCTAGGGGAGATTACTTACTGTAACCAGTGATAAAAAGTCTGCACAATTATTTAGCTGTACCATAACTCTAAAGTTATTGAGAGTTTCACTATAGAATTGTCATAGTGATCTTATCCTTTCAAGTTTGTGGGGTTTTTTTAAATATATTAAGACCTCTGGGAAAGTCACAAAAACATATAATTAATCAGCTGCACCATACTATCCCATTTATCCTTAGAGAGGCAAATTGGTCCCTTGTAAACCTGGAGAAAAATGGTACCTGTATTGCTGGTTAGCAGGGGAAATAGCTGGTGTTAGGTACCTACTGCAGCTCTGCAAACTGTTTTGCTCTTTCCATACACCACAAAGTATTGACAGTTCAGCTCATAATTTTTTATTTTTCTTTTAAAAAGTGCACTCACTTTTGTCCAGTTCCTTCATTCATTATTCATGGCTAATGAAGTATTTGCTCAAGCTGTGTCCTTCTCATCCTCCAGTCTCAGCACAAATGCTCTCTGTGGGACTCTTGGGCTTATCTCTACAAGCCCTGAGCCCTCATGGACAGCTTTTCCATAGGATGATTTCTGTCACTGCTTACCAAACCACTTTTACGTCCCTTATCCATTTTGTTAAATAGAGGGTGACCCACACAAAAAAAAAAAAAATACACCATCTCAAATATAGGCAGAGTAACAGATTAGTGTGATAATTTATCTTAATAAGAGCCAGATGGATGCACTTTTAATCATGACTACTTGCCAGTGGTGGCAAAGATTGTGTTATGGAAAATGAAATATTGTAGTTTAGTAATTTGGCAGGCATTGAATTGAAATTTGACCTTGGACCTGACCGTGCCTGAGAAACTTTATGACAAGTCTTGTACCTCTGTGGGACTCTGCACTGTGGATCCTTGTGCCTGTATGATATCCTGTTGATGCCAATAACCTCTCTTAATGGAAGTAACTGTATTGACATTGTTTTGCAGGCTTGAAGGCATAACCAGTTTTTCCTTCAGCTTGGGTTTAATCCGTCATAAAGCGTATAAAAGCCTATTTTTGTTGACATAAGAAACAACTACATTATGGTGAAAAAGAGAAAAATTAGCAGCTTCAAGTGTTCACAGGCCAAATTTTGCTATGACATGACTATACCATGACAAGTAGGTGTCTGATGTTCATTACAAGCCTGAAATTGAGATGTCAGAGTGACCACAAAAAGAAGCCAGTTCATAAGCTATCCTCCTTTCCTGCAATTTCAGCAAATTAAAGAGGCTGCATGATGTGTTAAGCCAGGGTGAGAATTAGGCTATGACTTCCCCTGACTCATAGACCTTTGATAATTAATAAGATTTACCTGTGGAGTACATCTGGGTAAATTAAAGGCAAACAACAGGAATGAACATAATCAGTTCTGAATTCTTACAAATAAGGATGTGTGAAATGTGGCATTTGAACTGTGCAGACCGATTTCTAGTTAAGGTGAGATTGGTTTCGTGTGTCCTGTGAAGAACACACAAAAAGCAGTATAACAAATCTCATTTGTCTTCAAGTTTCTGTTGCACTACACTTACTAAAGCCATACTACTATTTCTTTTTGGTTGGACCTTTTTAGGGTGTAAGTTCATTAAAGGCTTTATGTTACAAGGTGCTGAAAACCTCTCAAGAAGTCTTTGTTTCCTTTGTTTCAAGGGAAACTGTGACTGTTCAGCACCAGTCTGATCCCTTTTCTGTGAAGTGAACTCTCTGCTCAGATTTGCCAGGTAGCAAATATAGGCATCAGTAACTATCACTCATGTATTCACAGAAGCAGTGAAAATTATGCTAAAACTATAGATCTTTTTAAGTGGGAAAACACACTAACTTATGTAAGTTCCAGTAGAAAACAGTACACAGAACTGTGAGAAAGAATCCGGTACTGAATTGCCTGATGTTTGTGAAATATAACATACAATTAACTGTTGTCACTGTGGTGTTGATGCTGCATTTGATGAGCAAAGCTTCTGAACTTGAATGATTTAATTTTACACTTAATTTCTTGAGCTAAAGAGCTAGTTGTACAAATGAACTGTTTGCATTACATCTGAAGATGCATTGTTGCACTGCGTTCATGCTCTTTGTGCATTCTGTAAACCAATTCTAAGTACTTATACATAAAGTGGTTTCCTGTGTAAATTAGATAAACCCACTGCTGGTGAAAATTCAGTGCAGTGCTGACTTGTTACACATTTTCAGATATTTTTAAAGAGTCTATACTGCTCTGTGAAACTTTAAATTCTGTTTTTGAATTGAGACATAGGTTCAGTAAATAAAGTCTTTGAAAAATGCTTATTTTCACATGAAAAACACATCAAGAGCTCTTACATCACAATAATTCAGTAGCTGCTGAATTATGTGTCACAGAGAAAACGTAAGTCTCTGCACTGAGCCGGGATACCTAATCCATCCCTTACCCTTGCAGGTGCGTTTTTGAATCCATCAATTTCAAGTGAAGCTTCTTCAAGGTTACAGCAAAAGAATCTTAGGAACATCTCATCTCGGCAGAACAAAAACCAGTTATCAAAAAGAGCATCAACAATTTGTTCCTGCCCTTTGCCAAGGAAAGATCCTCAGACAAGTCCTCTAAATATCTGTTATTTAAAATATGCTCTGTTTTTCTGGGATCTGTACATAAGAACAGAATCGGACAAGGAGGTTACTTTCTCACTCTACAGTCCCAATCCCAGACACAATATAACATAGTCAACAGCTTCAGCTGTGGTTGGGTTTTTGGTTTTTCTATTTTCAAAATCATCTTTTATAAAACTATTATTATGAAAAGTGTGGAACAAAATACACACATGTAGATATGTTTAAAGCTATTCCTTTTGTTCAGCTTTTATGTGTTTTCACTTTAGGGGGTAGAAAAATCCTTTCCTTTTTCTAATTCTTTCCTGAATGAGAAGCATTGTGCCCAGGAGGGTTTCTAACAGTAGGAAAAAATTACACAAGCAATCCAGGCTCCAGCATACTACAAGGAGCAGCCAGCCTTTGTAATCCGACCACGGAGCTCTGGCTCTTCAGCAGGTGTATCAGTTTAGAAAAAATTGTCGTTGTACTCTGGAAATGGTCATTTCACACCACTACAAGCAACCATCTCTCAGATCTCTCCTGAAATGCCACGTCTACCATCACATTAACTCCTGATGCAGTTAAAACTTCCATGACGCAAATTGAGCCAGTGATATAAGGAACTAAGAGCAGTGACAAACTGACTGTCAGCTTATTGTCCAGGCAAGAATCACAGCCCTTCTCCCCTGCCTCCTGGCTCGGGAGCTCAGGACCAACTTTCCTCCATCAAGGTCTCTGCCTCTGTTTCTTCACCCTGTCATTCAGGTGTTCCTTATGCATATTTGGAAAAGTCTGCAAAACTTTTTTCACTCTTTTGATATCTGTTGATAAACCACTCCAAAATTACTCTGTGTGCATGCTGTTACATTTTTCTTGTTACTTACTACTTTATAATTCAGTCAGTTTGAATTAACTAATTAAGGAACATAAGCCAATGTGACTCCAGTGAGCAAAACCAAGTGTCAGTAAACAGAGTCGGGACCAAAAGGAAAAGTAAAGGCTGGGAAACAGAAAAAAGAAATAATAGAGTAACTCAGATTGTTTGTGTATATGTATATATATCATTTATGTGTGATTAAAGCATATATCCTGAAGTGAGAATTCAATCCTGAACAACTTGTTAATTATAAATACATGTTCAATCTGAAATGAGTAATAATTCATTCATCTCTACTTCAGACCAGGATTAAGCTTGATACTGATCTTGGTCTCCATTGTTTTCCAGTTCAGCGAGGAATCATTGTCATCACTGCTATAGGAATCAGCGTATGATATGTCTAATTAAAATGAATAAAATCACGTACGTCACCTGCCTCACATGGAGCCTGCTGGCCCCACTGCATCAAGGTAGAGGAAATACTCACTTTAGGGGGTGAGTATTCAGTCCCACCCCAGCTATCTGCCAGAGAATGGAAATTTCACTCAAGTCTATTAACTATACAGGCAGTAACACAGATGTTTGCGCATTGAGCAGGCTATTACTTGAGGGAGCGAGGGTGCTGGCACTCCAGTCTTTAAATTCTCCACATAGAAGGAAACACCACCTGGAGCAGGAAATGATCCAGGGACAAGCAACCAAAGAGAAAAGGGTGGGTGGAAAGGAAGCGGGAGGAGATCTATTGAAGGAAGAAATGTCTGTCATGTTCTTGCCAGCTGCTTTTTCTTTCTATTGAAATGCAGGTTTGTCTCTGTTCCTGCTCATGCTTGGGGGGGTTGGGTATGTGTGTGTGTAGGCTCTTCAATCTGCTGCGTTTGCCCCACAGAAGGTGGGAGTCAGCCCATGAAGCTCAGCAGCTCCCAAAACCATATGGGAGGCTCGGGAGAGGACGTGAGAAAAGTATGTGGGGGCTCAACCTGAACAGGAGGTTGAGCAGTGGTATATCTATTGTAACACAGCAGCACGCGTATCACGAGTCTTTATCCAATGTGCCAGAAGGCTTTTTCAGTCAGGATTACACCATCAAAGCATCTCAGTATCACTCAGTAGTGTTGATTTCGAAAAAAAATTGTGAAAATAAAACATCTGCCAGAGTAGCACATATATTATTACAAAAAGAAAGAAAAAAACAACAACAACTTGCATTGCATGAAAATCTGGCCATGAAGTCAAAGTCTAATCCAAATCACTCAGGAGACCATCTTTGGAATAAGGCCATCTCAGAGTTACTAGACAAAATGGATGCCGTTAGTTTCTGCTGTAGCAATAATAAGGTTTGTGGCTGCAACAGCCATGTTGCCTTTAAGGATTTTTTTGTTCCTTCACCAAAGGCTTTCTTTAATTATAAAGCCTAAATATCCATTGTGCCCAGTGACCAAAAGCCGTCTATTGTTTCCTGCCTCTTATACAGCTTAATGAGAGTTTCTGGGGTGGATATAGCCATATGTTTAGAGTTTATATGGCAATAAAAGAGTCTGATTTCCATCATAATGCCAAATGTAAATGAAGGCTGTGGAGGACTGCACAAAGGCTAGAGAAATAGACTCAAGACCAGGTCACTGTGTTCCCCATTACAGGAGGGTAAGCCTCCAAGCCTGCAGAGAAACCCCTGCCAGCTGTGGGGAGCCCTTGCAGGGGACTCCAGAACCATGGGCTGAAGAAGAGCTGGTCTGAGAGCGCCGCCCAGCCCACAGCTTGAACAAAAGATCAACAATAACTCATTTACATTTCCCACACTGGTTTTTGCACAGCTTATGTGGTGTGCAACAGGCACGATCGCATGGTGTAGTGCTAACGCTGGTTTTACCCCAGGTACTAAGAGCAGGCTGCATTTGAAAAGCCAAATGCACACCCCCACTGCAGAGCACTCGGAGATGAGTGATGATCACTCCAGAGATGCCCTTATTTTCAGCTGATAACCCTGTATATTTTCTGCTATTTTATCTTTGTCAGTCAATAGCTGGCTCTCTCTCATGCCTCTGCCGTACTTTTTGTCTGTCCTCATCTTTTCATTCTCAGATCTTAGTCCATGCAGTACCTACTCCACTCCCTTTGATTTGTCTTGTCTTACCAGTGAGCAGGAAAACCAATTGGGATGAAGTTGAATGATTACTTAGGGCTGTCAAATTAATGAGAAAGGCTCTCATCAAGACACAGTGTGTAAAGTAACTATAAATATTATGCTCTGAGCCTGGTCTTGGCCACCGTAGGTCCATGTTTCCCGAGATGTGACTACTTCTCCTGTAGACAGGCAGAGCCATTCTGTGGGATGTGAGGAGTTAGCCAGACATCTGGGAAGGACTGCTGTCACCCAATTCCTTATCAAAAGTTAGAGCACCCTGTGTTGGAATTTCCTGGAGTTCTGCACACGTGAACATGATCTAAAGCTCATCCAAGTAGATCTGAATTCCCTGGTTCAGTGCATTTCAGATAAAGCTGACAAATACATGACAGGATACCACTGGATTTGATAACACATGCACAAATTGAAAGGATGAACTTTGCCTACATACAGACTTGAAAGAACATCACCAAAAAGGAATTTGTTCTCAGTGAAGAGACACCCAGTTGATTCACAGGTAGGAATCTAGGCACTTGTTTCGTGTGACGAACAAACACCAGGTATGTAGTCAGGTGTCTCTGAGAACTGTGCTGCCTTTTAGGGGTGTTTTAGCACCAGGACAGCTCGAGTGCCCTACACTCTGCTGTGCTGCCCAAGCCGTCACTGGTGTGGTCTGGTGATAGCCTGCGCTAGGAAATAAAATATGCAGCAATACTGTGCTTCAAGACCTGCCAGAAGTTTGTTGCTATACCATCTGGGCTGTTTTTATTTATCCAGCTGTGATTTCTTTGGGTTTTGCATTTTTAATTAACACAGTTTTGAAAGAGGGGCAACTTTTGTTTAACCTCTTCAGCGCTGCGTACATGTAGGTGAGGCAAAATACAATTCAACCACAAAGGCTCTGAAATTCAAGGCATTATCTCTTCAACTGTTTGTACTTCCAGGAAGTTATCACGGATTATTATCCCATGGATTGAAATGTATTCCAAAACCAGGTAAGGGCTTTTTTCCAGTGAGAAGAAGACATATATAGGTGGTGAGAGAAAGGTTCCAGAAATCAGGACTCAGACATCCTATTGTTAAGTTACTACCTCCAAGTTTTCCTATCTGTATGTATCCTTTTTTCTTCCCCTCTCTTCTCAGCTTTAGGACCATGTTATAAAGACCTGGACCTCACAGGTAAGCACACAATTGTGCATGTGCCCACCAGATTTGCCTGAATGCTCACTGCTACCTTAAAAACACGATGAAGAGATTTGGCAATTACACCCATTTAGGAAGGCAACAGTGGACTACTGCATGCAAGGGACACCCTGCCATCATCAGTTACAGCAGATAAAGACAGTCATCTTGGCAATCACTGTGTGTGGGCTTAACTTGATGAGAATGTGACTCTAAATGGCTTTACAAATTAAGCATAAGAGTGCCTGTATTAATAAAACCTGGTGCCTTTATCATTTATATTGCAGGATTTTGCAAAGATGCTGGCTGGATTTTCCTTTTCATAACATGAAGGCAGGAAATACAAGTTTTTGTTACTATTTTTCATATTTTTCTGAAATGCAGTTTTTGTGTTGGTCTCAAGCTTTTCTTTCAACAGACCAAAATGAGCAGTGCAATTCAGTTTCCTCTAGTACCTCACACAATCCTGCCTGGTCTTCAATTGCCTATCCAGAAGTCTTCTATACATCTTGTGTGATATCTGGTAGTACCGTGTGGATGTCTTAAGCATCCTGGGCATATCGAATGGGACTGCACAGGTACATTTAAGAACAGAATTATTCCTAAGCAAGGGAAACACATAGCTTTCTTCCCTTTTTAAGCCAGAGCACCCTCAGAAAAGTAGTGCATGTCAGGAACTAAAATTGCAGTGTATTACTCCCATTTTCTAGACACTTCTTTTCAAATATAATAATTAAATCAGCAAAGTAGCAACCTTTTACCCATAAAAGCAGTAAAATTCAACAGGAATGTCATGCCCTGTTAAGGTTATCATCCTGCTCAATCCAGAAGCTAAACCAAATTCATAGCAAGCAATAATAAGCTCTGTGGCAAATTTGAAACATAAACGCCTTAAGAATAAAACATACACTAGTTGGCAACTACTCACTAAAATATAAGTCCTTGCGTTTGTTGAACTTACTTTTGGAGCCCCTTTCTGGTTGGGTGAACTGTCTATAGAGACCACCAGTTTCCAGAATCCAACCCTGGTAGAAATTCTTGCCCCTGGTTGAGTACACAGCACAGGGAATTGCAGATCATAGTCATATACACGGCATTTTAAGTATTGGCACCCAAATGGTGCTCGAAGCTGTGTCATTTGGACTTCAGGTTTCCAAACAGGCCCTCCAACATTCTGCCACTGCTGAAAGCATGACTGGCTGTTCTTTTCACAGACCCATGCTTTTTGCTGTAAGTCATGCCAGGAGAAAAGTAGATGTTCACACTGATGATCATTTCACTTCCATTCTGCCCAGCAATGCTCTTCACAGCACCCTGCTGTCGTCAGGAATAATGTTCATGAGCCAGCCCAAGGGAAAACTTTAGCCCAGCAGAAGAAGAAAGTCGTATTCATTGCAGTTAACACATCTGCAAACACATGTTTGGAGAAAGGCCTGGGGAATATGAATGCAATCTGCTCATTTTAGGTACCTAATCTAAGCTTAAATTCCAGGCACTTGCTGAGATAGCTCTAAAATAATAGCTTGAGTTCCCTATGGAGAGAGCTAAGGGCTTTTGAAGGTTTCCAAAAAGAAATTGTACCAGCATAAGTTTTAGGTGGGATCTCTCTCTAAATATTCCTTCAAAACTCACATTAAGACTAATTAAGAAATCAAAAATGGAGTGTAAGTAAGATAGAGAGCTAAGAACATCAAAATTTCCAGGTGACTACTAGAATTACCTAAAATGATATTAAAAATCAGTCATAAGTTGTAGAGAAGTGTGGCCTCAGACATCCAACCCAGCCAATGAGAACCATGATAGCAGAACACATTGAGGTCCTGGAGCAACATGACTTTAATTCTGTCTTCGCATATCCTTACGAAGCATGAAGTTAAGTGTCTGGATTATCAAGAAAGGAAATCTGGTAGAGGCGTTGTAATGATTTCCTCACTCTCTCTGCTGGTAGTGATGACCTGACTCACCAGGAACTATTTTTTAATGTATCTGAAGTTTTACAGCCTTGAAAATGCATAGTAGACACCAGTGCTTGAAAGAACAGTCTTTTAGCAAGACAAGGAAGAATTTAAGTTACCAGAACGTCTTTTTTGTTGTTGTTCATTTTAACATAATCTTCAATGTAGGTTTAAATCATTTTATTGTTAACGATGAATAACATGGTTAGTCTGAAAAGCCAAAAGTTTGTTCAGATGCATAACTGTACAATCCAAAATTCAGGGATTAATTTTCACAGTGTTTCAAATCTTCTGGAATGTTTTGCAGTAAATTTATTCTACCACATCTAATAAGGCTTTTTTTCTGCACTATCATTACATTTCTTCAAAGCATTTCCAATAAGAACACTCCAAATTATGTCCCCTCAGCTAGTTCATCTGTTCAGTCAATAAGCAACATTTTATTGCTTTTATGAATTAAGCCCACTTTACGTCCAATCATTTTGCAAACATCTGTAGCCGAATCAGTCTAGGGAGCTTTTGAAAAATCAATCAGTAGGGAACAGCTTTCACTTTTTCTTTTTTTTAATTTTAATAAAGTATTTACACATGTTTGCTCCACATGAAATAGGAAAAGCACTAAACCTGGTTGTCATATTTGAACATTGCAGTGAAGCTCACCTCATTGTCTAAGTTTTTTTCATTTAAAAAGGATAGATACGATGATGGCATTAGAATGATAAACTACTGATAATTTGGGTCATAGCTATAAGCAACTAAACCAAAGGTATTATAGCAGCTCGGCCCTGTAACAGATCATAATGTAATTTCTAAAGCGTGTAGCAAGGCCACAGTATTTCAAATGTCTGTCTTCTACTACTTTTTGTTGATTAGGAAGCTAGAAAAAAAGACAAGAAAAGGTTTTGAAATGACATAAAGGATTTGATGTTAGAGAATATTGAGACTTTTTTATCTATCTATTTTTTCACTTGAAAAATGCCAATTCATAAAGTTCAAACTTTTCCAAAGGATGTGAGAACTACTTCTGACAAGAATAACATTGCTGTTTAAAATTAAATGGAATCCCATCCCGGATTAACCCAAAGATTAAAATATTCCCCTTGTGTTCTTAAAAAAAAAGAAAAGCACTTGCATTCAACCTAAGGTCCTGACCCCATCTCTTACTTCCTAGATGCCAGCTAAAACACTGGAGTATTCCCAGGTGAAAGGTAAGCTGTTTCACTTTGGAAGGGCTTAGTTTCATCAAATTATAGAATGGGAAAATTACCTATATTTTGGAAAATCTTCTGATGTGAAAAAATGCTTTTTCTTGCCTAGCTATCTTTGTAATCAAGAGACTTAGTTCTAACTTCTAGTTTGATCAAGAAGCCAATTTGACTTGTATGCCATTCTGTAAAATAGCGATAATTCCCTTCATTCTACATCTTATTTTCTCTAACTGAGTTGGAAATAGTTTGGGCTGGTTTGCTATATTTTTTCACAGTACAGTACAAATTAATAACAGTAAGTTGCGCCCATCTGGTGTTTCCTTTAGTTGACATGGAAGTGAAGAGGGACGTATTTCTGTCTGAATAACCTTGGAAGAAAAGCATATCAATTATGAAGAACCAGAGCAAACTGTGAAAAACTGAAGCAAAGCCCTGGAGTGGTGACTTTTAAAAGTTTACCAGTTTTAGCAAAGTTAATTATATTCACCTAAGATAATTATCTCAATGGCCAGGATACTTCCTGTTGTCAGTTATTGCTCAGTTAGTGAACTGAATAATGAGGACTGTAATGAGGTTGAAGGTATTTGGAACCAGGTTTTTATTTGTCTAAAACAACTGATGAATTCTTGTGTTTTACTATTCTTATACATCTTCCTTGAAAATGTGAAAATGAGTCCTTTGATGTAAATCATTTATAAGTTGAGAAAATTTGCATAGAAGTTTACATTTTTAAGCTTAGCAAATGGTAGGTCAAATGTTTCATCTTGTGAATGTTACTTCTGATATCATGTTAGAATTCAGTTAGAAAATTACACACCCTTCATATCTTATTGAGATACCTTGTAGAGATACTTAACATCCATGTAAAATAGACCAGAACGCTAATTATTCTGCTGGGTACTTTTGTCTGCCTTCACTCAGGAGAAGGTGGGAAAGCTGCCACTGCAGCAGTGGTGGATTTCTGCTTACTAGCAGTGTAACTGTTTGATGCAGAAAGGCTCTAGTCTTTGAAACCACTTCCAATCCTTTGGGGAAAAAAGGCTTATGGGAACAACAAAGATCCTCTCCTGAAATTCAAGCCCTGCTTGGCACCATCCAGCCTGTTCACTGATGGTCTGAAGTCATGCTGTCCTAGAGAAACTGTCAGGAATTGTGTTCTGGAGCCATCAGGAGGGAGTGAACACGCAGGCTGCATCCCCTGGTGGGGAAAATGACCCTGTTCTGTGGGACAGAACTGTAGCTCCTCCACCTCTCATCTCTCCTCATCACCTCAGGATGCTTCTCAGTGGGACCACTACTAGCAGGACTTGACCAGAGCTCTTTGCCTCCTGCCCTTCATATGCACTGGCTTCTTGATTTCACATCACAGGAAGGTCTAGTAAAACGAAACAACTTGACTCCACTCAGTCGTCTTTTCATTTTCCTGGTGTCTTCCTTACTGTGCTTGGCTGCTTTTGCTAGGAGGTTTGGGTTTTATTCTCTTAACTTATTCTTCTGCTCTGTGATCCGTGGGAATAACCTTGCTGTGCAGTTAACATGGGTACCCAATCTGTTTGAATGCATTTAGCATATTAACTAATTTTAAAAAGGATCTTACAGGTGCTTAATATACATTGCTGGCATTTTATTTGGGAAGGTCATTTGAATATTTTCTCAGAACTGCAAAATTGTTTATTGATGTCATAATTAATTGTGTTACTTCTGATGTTTGCTTTTCTGGGCATCGTTTCATGTTATTAAAAAATAAAAAGACACAAAAACAAACAACAAACCCCCCAAATTAAAATATGATAAAACAAATGAGTTGATTTGTTTCATGTTTGCTTTTTTCTTTAGCTTTTTTTCCCCCAATTAATCCCCAAAAAAAAGGAATGGAAGGAAAATTAATAAAAGCAGTAACTAATATTTTTCTTTCAAAAGGAAGCTTTAGATTATTGTTTGTTGCTTATCTAGAGCTGGAGATTATTTATTTGCAACGGGTATATTGACAGCTTCTATTAGCTTCAGCTGGGAGCTCCAGGACAAAGGATATGAGCTTTTTAAAACAAAATGCTTAGGGTGAAATTTGGTAAACCTACTGTATTTACATAGTGTGGGTGCTGGAGTCCCTACAGGCTTCAGTGCCCAGGCTCAGGTGACGCATGGTTCTTGGCTGAGAAAGCACATACAGTGTCCCACAGACAGAGCAACTACCCGTGATGAATTAATTGGGAAGAAAGGTTACAAAAATTACAGCGTTTATGCTGCACCTTTGAAGGTTTCTATCCCTAAATAGGGTAAACATAAATGGTTGATTTACAATTCACTGCAACTGAAAGAACAGAAAATCTCAGTGAAAAGCGTGTAGGTAGCAAAGAAAGAAGCCTCCTGAAGCACATCAGCTGTCAATACAGTAGAAAGATTTTATGTTGGCAGAAGATCTGCCTAGGAGGCTCCTGTTCAGCTTTCTCCCACCCTTTCCCTGAATTCTCATCCCACTTCCTTTTCTTCCTCTTCCCCTTCCCAGCTCTTCCTCATCGACCCCTAGCTGTGCTGAATCGCATTGGAGTCTGTTTTAACCAAAGCGGTGAAGAACTCCAGCAGAGATATAATCAAATGTCCAAAGTGAGAAACACCCTCATGTGTCCCCCTGAAGCAGCTCTGCAGTGTGAGATTCATGCAAACAAAAGACACAAACACAGAGGGCAAGTGTCTGTGTAGCCTTGTGCCGAGGATCTTTATCACGCTCTTTTTGTTCTTTTGCCCAGTAACTGTGCAACCCTGGTGCAAAATGGATTTACGTCCCTGAGAGCTTGAGCCTCACTTGGGAGCTGTATGCGGAAGCCAACATCATGAGCATTCAAAGGTGGTGCCTCTTGATACAGCCTGATCATAGAATCATAGAATCGTAGAATCACTTGGGTTGGAAGAGACCTTCAAGATCATCGAGTCCAACCATAAACCTATGCCAAATCCACCCCTAAACCATGTCCCTCAGCACCACGTCTACCCGTCTTTTAAATACCTCCAGGGACGGCGATTCCCCCACCTCCCTGGGCAGCCTGTTCCAATGCTTGATAACCCTTTCAGTAAAGAAGTTTTTCCTAATATCCAACCTAAACCTCCCCTGGCACAAGTTGAGGCCATTTCCTCTTGTCCTGTCACTTGTTGCTTGGGAGGAGATTGACCCCCACCTCGCTATAACCTCCTTTTAGGTAGTTGTAGAGAGTGATAAGGTCTCCCCTCAACCTTCTCTTCTCCAGGCTAAATAATCCCAACTCAATGATTTATTAATGTCTGTCTCATAAACTAAGGGGCAGTACAGCCACCTAGAACCGGGGTCACCTGGGTCCCCACCTACACTAGACTGCTGTCACCTGGCACGGCCTTCCAGGGCAGCTTTCCTACAGACGTGGTAGTTAGAGCTTTGCCACAGGGACTCTCTGCTGTCTAGTTAGGTCTCATCTCTGTCTAGTTCAAGGGAGCTGAACTATCTGGGGTGATCCCTGCACTTCGTTCAGTGTTAACGGTTGGTACATCACTGCTGGAACTTAACAGCTACTAGACCTGGCAGGTACACAGGGGCAACACCACCCAAGGTAAGAGCCACTACAAACTTCTAAATTTGTTTTATGCTGCCTTGCAGATCAGCCTGCAGAAGTGCAGACAGGCTCGTGCTCATGGCTTCCCTCAGCTGCCTTTGCTTGGCAGGTTTCAGTCTTTGCTGATCCAGGTTTAGGTAATACCTAATGAGCAAGGTTCCGCCTTTTTTCAGCTGCTTCTTCTTCTCTCATAGCAATTCATTTTGCCCTCCCAGTTGTGTTTTAACAGCCTCTAAAACTTACACATCGAGCACAGTCAGCAAAAACAGCATTGGGGATTCAGAATCTCACAGACAAACTCAAAAATGAAACCAACTGTTCATTAACATTTTTAACAGCAAAGAAAAGATCTGGGGATCTACACAATTGGTTTTCCCATTAACCTGGTAGCATAAGAAGCATGACCACCATCTATGCATTTCTACTCTTAACTTTGGCCAGTAAGGTAAGAAAAAGCATTTTTAAATGGCTAATAATCATTAAGAGGTGCTAATTGCCAGGTTTGAAAACACTTCCAGCCTACATAATTTCATTGTTTACAATATTAACTACTAAAGCAAAGAGAATTGTTTGTGACACCCCCTGGACAAAGACCAGAATATAGATTGCATTAATGCTCCAGTAAACAAATGATCATCAAGGAAAGATGAGAGGAAACACAGAGGTGGTTTGCATTCTTCTGCTGTATTTCCCCCCGCTTCCAGTTTTGCTTCTCCTGTCATTACAAGTATCTCAGCTGCATTTTCAAATATTTGATTATCGTGTAAGCACACTCTATAAAATGGTACATAACAGCATCATAACCCATATGTTCCCTACCATGACAAAACAAAAGCATTTCTTGTGTTTAGTTGTAGAAACCAAATAGGAACCGTTCATTCAAATCTTCAACTTCCCCAAAATGAAACACAGAAAGTAGGTGTGAGCTACAATGTTCTATGCAATCCAATGCAAATGTATGCAAATTTCTTCATATTAGAATCATTGTCTAGTTGTCATCCTCACATGGGGCACATCAAAGCCATATGACCTGATTTTGCACCTGCTGTTTAATTAAATTTACAAGGCAGACACTCTCTCTACTCCCGGTGATATACAAATCCATTTTTACTACCGCAGCTTCTAATTTACAAGGTAGTCGACTGCTGTGTTTCACCGTCAATAGCTGCCCAACTGCTCTTTGTTAAAGTGAAGATTAAAACCTGAAAACTGGCCACCATTTGAGTATATGAATTAAAAGAAATATTAAATGTCATTTCCCTCTTCACCTTTTATTTTAAAAAAAGAGGCAAAAGGAAAACTAGGGTAAGAACACTTCATACTAATTATAACAGTCTTGATTTTTTCATTCCCCTGCTGTGAAGAGGCCGAGACACAGCACTTTTGTCAAGTTATCAATAGTTTTTTCTGTTTTGCAGGAGCCATATGTTGAAATGTAGCAATGCACCAGTGCTAGTAGCAATGATATTAACAAAGCTGTCTCTTTTTCTGGATGATCATGCAAAGTTTTCAGTATTTATGTTATTGAATTCACTTCTTGTTTGGAAATGATTTTGCTGATCTTAATTTGATTTTTTTACCCAAAACCCCAAAACCTGTTACTTTTTACTCCTTCCAGCATGCAGCCAGTAAGGCTGCAATAAGTCAGTAAGTCAGAATGCTCACTCCTATGAAATTGTTCTCCCTCCTTTTGACCAGCTTATCAGCTGGTGCTCTACTATATCTAACTGCATTATTACCAAAGCATTATTAGTCATAGTAAGCAGGCTCATGGAATGCACAAATTATAAGTTACCAAACCCCACTAATTAATCTTTATTTCACATAAAGAATCATAGAATCATAGAGTGCATTGTGTTGGAAGGGACTTTTAAAGAGCAGCTAGTGCACCCCCCTGGGACATCTTTCACTAGACCAGGTTCTCAAAGCCCCATCCAACCTGGCCTCGAACACTTCCAGTGATGGGGCTTCCGCAGCTTCTCTGGACAACCTCTTCCAGTGTCTCACCTCCCTTACAGTGAAGAATTTCTTCTTTATATCCAACCTAAATCTACCCTTTTTTATTTTAAGACTGTTACCCCTTGTTCTGTCACTACAGGCCTTATTAACCCCCTTTAAGTATTGCAAGGCTGGAATAAGGTCTCCCCAGAGCCTTGTCTTCTTCTGGCTAAGCAAGTATACTTGAGTTTAATTATTAAAAATTATTAATGATATTTAACTGAGAGTGATTGCTAGCAACACATCAGAGAAGGGGGGAAAAAACCACCACCCTGTGCACATTTCCTTTTATAGACAGAATGAGGAAAAGCAGCAACAATACCATACTCACAAGGAATGAGACATTTTCAGTGAGCTATCTTTAACTAAAATAGTGAAATTATCTCATTCTCACCTTGGTTATACTTAATGTAATGCCATATTCTGCATCAGCTCCGAGGACAGATTGGGACATGTGCGAGAACAGGGGAACAGACTTTCACCTGACAAGCAGAGCTGTTTATTGTAAACTGCAGGAGCAAAGAGTCATTTTTGGGGCTGCCTATGGGTGGCAGCACGCGTTCACTCAACAACTACATTTGCTCGAAAAGTTAGAATGTGAACGTACACGTAAACTAAAGGCTTTTTTTTTTCTTTTTTCTTTTCCCCCATGATTTTTTTTCCTTGAGCTACATGGGGCAAATCACTGAGCTTCGGTAGTGCTTTCTGATGATGCAAAAACTGAGCATTGCAGACCTGAGAGGACAAAAACTATGAAAATGGTGCCTAACAGCCTGCTCATCTCAAAGCCTCCTGCCACAGTTACCGTGTGGAGCAACGCAGCCCAAATTCCCACACTGCTTCCCCCAGGCTCGCTCGCTGCGACTGCTGTGCCTCGCTGCGGAGGACAGCAGCTATTCCCGGAGTTATCAGAAGCAATTCTGGTGATCTGAGGTCAGCTGGCATGCACAGGGCCGTAAGGAAATGCAGCACGGCCGTGCAGGTGGCTGCACCTCAAGTTGCCGCGAGGCAGATGGGATATGGCTGTGTCACCTCTGGACAGTCCCCAAGAAGGACCGATTCTGAGAAGGTGACTATCTCAGCACTCTGTTCTGCGTTTCTCAGGCGTGCCTCATGCTTACACATCAGCTCTGGCCCCTATATAATTTTCTTCCCGGATTATTCCATATATACCATTTCTCAAGTTACTTGCCAGAGTTTTCCTTACCTCCACTGGGTCTACATCAATGCCTTGAGTCCCTTTGGAAAAGTTAATTCAGATTAAACGTCCTTAAGACTCGTGGGTTTTTCCAGGATATAGGGGTACAAGATGTGTGTTTCCAGCACGGCTTTTTACTCCTTAGCTTTTCCTCGTTTCCCCCCGAGGGTATCTCTGTGACTTTGTTAGCTACTCTTTGCGGGAAGGGAGTCACCTCAGGTGTGGCACAGAAGGAGCTGCCACAAATTCAACAGTGACTGAAAGCATTCAGCTAGGCAAGCTTTCCAAATAACCCCAAAAGGACGGGAAGAAACCCAACCTCGAACAAAACCAAAACAGAAATTAAAAGACCACATTTGACTCATATTGAGGCAAGTTTGAACATAATGAAAGGACCCTGAGGGAGCTGATAGCAGAATTTTGCCCAATGTTCTCACACCATGTAAATGGGCATATACAATGGTCCCTTGGCTACCTTGAATATTTTATAATATACATTTTACACAAAGAGCAATAATTAAGACTTAACTCTTAAATAAAAACTGACCCAGTTTCAGCATAGCCCACTTTAGGTTGCCATAATACCTTAGTTTTCCTGTTGATTCATATTTTAATGAGGAAACTGTTATTGCAGTATCTTCATTGTTTAATTAAAACTATAATTAGATATTAAAATGCTAGAGCACAAAAGTAAGTTCTTGCTGAACGGTATCCTCAGGAAAATGAAGGTTTATAAGGGTTGTTATGGCTTTGAGAAATTAGATGTGGTCACCAAATTGCATCTGATTTTTTTTCAATAATAATTACTTCACTAAGAACATACTGAGCTCCATAAAGAATTACTGGATTATATTTGGTAGCCTGTATAATGAAAAAGGTCATTCTTGATGATCAGTGTCGAACTTTAGGCCTTAAACACTATAAATCAAGCAAATCAATGGTAAAAAGCAATTACACTTAGCATTTGCATAGTGTTAAAAAATACAGACCACAGTAATAATAAACCTTCAGGGTCCCCATTCTAATTCATTTCCTTCTCCACTACAGCATTAACAGCATTCAGTATTTGTTATATATTATCTAATATTTTAGAGGCAAATAGAGACAAAGGTATGAAGATATAATAGCCTTATCCAGAAAGAATACACAATAATAAGAAACCATAGACACAAAAACATACATATAAGTGGAATTATTGATACAGATGAGAAAAAGTTCTCAATTATATTTGAGAACCAGCAAGCAGGACAACAGAAAGAGCAACTTGCAGAAGGTCTGGTCTGGAGGAGGGAGGACTAGATCCCAGCAAGGGAGCTGTGAAGACAGAGGGTAAGGGAAGTGAGCAGGAGAGGAGGGATACAGATTTGAGGGTGAGATGTGCCGTGGCTTACAGCTAGCCAAGCTCCATAGCAAATGTTGTGTTTCCAATGGTTTATTTGCTGCTGGGGGTAAGAGCACGAACCACAACTCTTTTCAGGCTCCCGGAGCCTTTGCTGTGTCTTGTGATCGCAAAACCAGGAGCTTGGTGGTGGGACACAGGGCAGAAGGAGATGCACGCATGGACCCTGCAGTGGAGACGTAGCCATGGCATACACATTCATGGTGCCATGATTTGGTGGGACACCAAACCATGATTTGGGTGCTCCGTGTCAGCAGCCACATCAGAAATGGCTGGGTAGGAAGACCCACCAGGCAGAGGGCAGAGAGAGTCTGTGAAGGAAACAGCAAGCAGAGTGGAGGTGAGAATTGGTTTGCTGCGCTGGAGAGGAGATACATAGTTCTGAGGAGTCCCAGGACAGGATGCAGCTGCCCAAAGGGAAACATTTCTTTCAATTTAGGGTCTGTGGGATATCCTGTCCAACCTCCAGATTGTGCTCCAAAGGTTACCCACAAAGCCTGTCATCTGTGCAGATGTCTCTGAAATCCTCATAGGCTTCAAGTGACACTAGGTGTCTATATTATTTATCTGACAGATGTACTCCTCTGGCAGTGTTGACTAAATCCGAGGTGTACGAGGGTATCTGTGGGGTTAGGGGACCCAGGGCCTTGAGGAGACCTGCGCTCTTCTGGAGCAGCAGCTGGAGGACGGGCAGGATACTCTGGTGCATCTTGAGCAAAACATGAGATGCCAGCTTGTATGCTCCCGACCTGAGTCCTAAACTAGGACTATTATAACCAATTATTAACTAAACTATTATAGCCAATAATGGGAGATATCAGTATGTAGACATCTACGTTTGGATACATTAGTCTTCAACTCAATCTCAGAGTAAGAACCTACTGAAATGGATGGTCTCCACTTGCCTAAACATAGGCATATAGTGTCATCTGAGAGGCTTTAGCACGTTTCACCTCCAGTTGCTCCAGAGGACAATGATGTCCTACTGGTCCAGTTCCACCATGCCAGGTCTCAGGACACTTAGAATGGCACTAGACTTTCGCGCCCATGTGGCTCAGTCTCACACAAACACATGCATATGTTTTCAAGCAACCCAAGACCCAACAGACTTGAAAGAAATCAAACTTCCTGGAGCAGGATGCAAAACCAGACATAGCATGGACACAGAGAAAGCAATTGTGACTGAAGACCTGCTACCGATGAGTATGCGGTCCTGTTCAGAAAACACAAAACCCAAAGGTAATGATGCCTGCAAAAGCAGAGAATTGAATTCAATCACCTACAAAAAGTCCTTCCACCCTGTGGTCCTAGTATAGGGAACAGGGAACAATTTGTTTGGTTACTACCAAAGACAAGAAAGACTGGAATTTTTCTGTTACATGTAGATTCCGGTAAGGGCAGTCACAGGCTCTTTGCTACACTTGCATCAGTGAGGGAACATGGCTTAGAGGTGAGATTTCATGCCCATATTCAAGTCACTACACAGCTCTGCGTTGTAGTGCTTCTTGGCACGCCTCAACTTTGCCCATTATTAGCGATTTTTATGAATTTACATTTTTAAAAGTTTACCATGTTACTCCGGGTGATTTCTGACTGTTGTAATTGGCTGTCTTTTAAAAATTAGAACAATAGGCATTATTCTATGCAAAGGATGAAAAATGTTAATGAAAGAAAACTTAGAAGCAGAAACAGTATATGTGCCATTTGGCATTTTTCTTTTGGATATGATATGCAAATTTAGAAATGACAAAGTCAGAAAGGCAGCCTTTTTTAATATCCTTCCCAAAAGCTGATTTCATTTGGGCTCTTGCACATTATCAGTGTTTTGACTGCTGGTGTCTATGCTCATTGTGTAATGAAATGTCTTATCCATGCAGCTCCACAAATGTAAAAGCCCAGTAAATTGAGTCCAGTATTCTTCCAGCTTTACATCAGCAGGGGGTACATTGCACATATTTGAATTTAAACTGGGTGACAGTACAAGAGATAAGCTTTAGTATGCGGCAAACATCAGCAACAGGATTGACATAAAAGACAAATTTTAATTGCGAAAATATACCAACAATGTCATATAAAGACATCACTACAGTTCATATGTGGGTGTACTGAATACTGAATATGTGTTGAATTTGTCAGATTGTTTCAGGGAAAAACAAACAAACAAACAAACAAAAAGGTTAGAACTTTTGTACCAATCCTTTCAAAAAACTTGGCTGATTTTTCTCTCTCTCGTTTTTCAGATGTACTTACACAGAATTTTGAAAAATAGTGTATGTTCCTTGCAAACCCTTCCTTTTGTCCCTCTGAAATATGCAAAACACTTCAGATAGAACAAGCTGTTTCATTTGAAGGAAGAGAACATTGGAAGGAAGAGGCCTGTATTAGCAGGGAGAACAAATATTGATGTTATAACCTGGACCAACACATTTGCATTGTGTTTTAGTTTGATTACCCACATTGTCTTCTCATTAGCACTAGCAGCATCTGAATAGCTGAACTGCAATCTCTTCATCTATTGGTCACGAAAATCACTGTGACTGGGGTGAGCTGCAATCAGTGCGCGAGCAATCACAGCGTGACCGGGGGGAGAAAGGAGATAGCCACATGGCTTCCTCGCAGTACTTTGGGTTAAAAGGTTGCAGGTGGACAGCTGAGGCCACTGCTGACCGTCACTTTGTCCTGACCACTGCACACAGGGTCAAGTTCGTCCTTGCAGGAAAGATTACTCTTACCTCGAGAGTGGCTCGGCATGGGAAAGGATGGGCTTCCTGGTAAACAGGTAAGCGAGGGAAAGGAGAAAACAGAGCCAGACTTGTATCCAGGAGAAAGGTTGAAACAAGAGCAAGGAGCAAACACAGAACTGAAACACAGCAAACTTGGTCCAAAGGGACCAATGAGACACCACCCAGGAAGCAGCTGGACTAAGTGCCTGAGAGGACTCTGCAAGGCAGGCTTCATTCTAGCCCATACAGAACATTTTCAAAACACCTCATTTATTTTCTAATAATGCCTTTACTTCCAAAAAGTGACCTGCTTTTGTTTGCTTTGTTGTGCTACATGAGGAACACAAGAGTTATTGAGGTGAGCTTCTTGAGGTATAAATAGGTGGAAAAAACTGCCCTCTGACAAGCAGTGCTTGGGAGCTAAAATGAAGCTAGAAAAGCTCTTGAAGCATCAGTCCAGACAAGAAACATTACTGGAGGGCCAAGGAATCAAGAGTAGCAGAAACAGGCTCACTCTTACATCTTCACTCAACTCGGCAGTAACAGAAAGAGTGCTTTTTCGAACTCTTCAGTATAGGTAATCCTCCATCCCTCACCCCAAAATCTCTAGAAAAGAAAATAAATTCTTTGAGGATGAGATTGTTGCCTAACCAGTTATTTCCAGCAGGACACATGCATGGTACTTTGTGAGGAAGGTAACAGAGCTTGGAAAATATCTAAGACATTAGGTCTGAATCTTCTAGCTCTTTCTTACACAAACCAAATTACCTAATAAATATAGTTTATTTGCTCTTAAAATTTAATGGACTTTAGATTTCATACTGTCATTTCTTTGGCTTTTATTAACAAAATCAAAATGACTAGTGCTTTACCATCCAGAAGAAGAACTTCAAAATTCAGTTGTAGCAAATGTCCAAAAGTTCTCTCCGTCTGTCAAAGCACCTGAATATATTCAAAGCAGTGGTGGAAAACAGACTTTTTATATGTTGTCCAGTATGTTGTGATTCCAGTTAGGTTCAAAATTTTCTCATGGCAATTCAAAACATGTCTGCATAGGTCTATCTGAGAAAATATGCATGAAAATGACAAATAAAGTTATTTAATATTATATTAAGATTCACCTCACGGTGAGGATTTTCACAGTGGTTTACAAGCCACCTATCCCAAATGTAAGATGCAGTTTCTAATCTGCCTCAGTTCAACCTCTTAATTTTTCTCACAGTTGAATATATGTGGTCTTTTATGCAAATAGATGTCTATCTTTACTACTTTGTACACTTGCCCTTGCAAATGGGCATATTTGAGTTTCAATATGGTAATTTCTTTCTAAAGAAAATATGGTATAGGCAGATAATGGAACTGAATAATGTGCCTTTTCCATTTCTAACTTCTAGGATTCCGTACATGTGCAAATTAGAGACCACTTGAGGAGAAACACTTGCAATATTTTAATTAATTTAATGCGTTAAAACACAAGAATCATGGGCATGTCTAGGAAAGTTAAATGCTCTCTCCAGCAGTACAAGTTTCTAAGAGATTATTATCCCCACTAGTCCCATAAATAAATAAAAATAATTTGCATCGTTTCTTAGGTTCAAAACGTACTTGGCATCATACAATGCACGTAAATGAAGACAGTCCCTGCCACGCAGAATAATTATCCTCCAATTACGTATTCTGAGTCCAGTCTCTGTGGTGCTATGCTTGCCTGAAGGAGCCAAGAGCTATTTTGATACAGCCAAGAGTTACTTTTCCCCATTTGCTTGGTCTTTTCCACTGTTAAGCCCTGCCCTAGTGAAGCTTTTCACAGCTTCTACTATAACTGCATCAGTTTTTTCCTCTGTACCAGTCCCTACGTACCAGCTATCGTTCTAGAGCTGGGCTGCAAAGCCACTGACCTCTCTTCAGTTAAATTGTGAACCTCTTGTTGATAGCCTAGAAATCATTTATGAAGCTCTACTAAACAGAAGAAATGTTAACTAAAATAAATGCTAAATAAAAAAATAAAACAAAGGTAGGTTTGGTTTCCTAAAAGTAAAGGGACTCCTTCTGGATGAGTACATTTTTTTTTGAGTCACCGTTAAAGCCAGACTTGTATGATATGAAACACAAATGTCACAGAAATGAGACGTTATTAGTGGAATTTGTTTCAAATACTGTACATACTCTAGAAAGGGACAATGAACAAAACAGGTAGAGTAGGGTTCTTTTCCTTGAGCCAAGAAGGGATAAAAATCTCAAACGCCTCACACACACTACAGGTGAGATGAAAGCGATAAACTGAAGTTTTATGCCACAGTATCTCTATTCCGTCTGAAATCTGATGTTAAGCTGCTCTGAAGTAACACAAATTAAACGAGTCTTTTCCTATACAAAGTCCTAGAACATATTTAATTTAAATCTTCATATGTAATCATCATTCTTTCTTTTCACAGTCCTGCATTTGCTTCTTGTGAATTCCCTGTACAGCCACACAGTTGATTCACGTATTCAGCTGCGCTCATGTAGCACATCATGACATTGTACAGTTGCTCTACTAAAAGAAAAAGAGTCTTTTAGAAATGAAACCTAGTAAGATTTATCCCAAAGACAGACAGTTTCCAAGCAAGCTAACAGAGTGTTCCAGGACTCTAACCACCCAGGGGCACCCTCTTCTGCCCCTCACCAGGCAGTCTCTAAAAGACTTCTATTCTATACAAAGTAAATTGAGTAGGCTTCTTTAAACAACTTAAAAATAAGGGAAAGTAAAACCATAGCTCCAATTAACAAACTTGGAATTAAATTACAATTAACTGAAATGAATTTCGAGGGGTTACAAGTTCAGATGTTATTTTATTGCAGATCATACACAGCATATTTACAGTTTCACCTCAATATGGAGTAAATCTGTTCTATTACAGTGATTCCATGTGGTAAAGGCAATAAACATGATTACTGGGTAGTTCTGGGAGTAAAATCCTCCTCATTTTAGGCTGCTGCAGGTAAGTTCCTTCTCTTTCTTGTGTATCAACTAGTATGAAAGCAAGTTGAATAAACATATATATATATATAGGAGTTCCACGTTGGAATTCCACATACAGCACACACACATAAAATCCTGTGTGAAATAAGACTTAAGTTCAAGTTCTCAGAAATAAGAGATACCAAGATTCAAGTTCCCTGCCTAACATAATTTAGATGTCCTGTTTAGAATCATTACCATGGTCTTCAGTTACAAACCACTTGTTTGACTTAAAAAAAACCTACAAGTTTTCTTTTCTCCCTAGCAGACATTCATTGCGCATCAATTAGTTCCAGTAGTACAGCTAGAATCTTAAAAAGGGAAAAATTCACCTATGGGTTATGAGAAATAGGAAAATGAAATTTTACCAATATCAGAAGTAGATAAATTCTGTTTCCTTGTGGGTACATCCCAGGCAAACGTGTGTCTCCCCACTCCTCTTTCTAGCATGTCTGCCTCTGATTCCCTTTGGTCCATCTGGGGATTAATTGCTGCTGTTACAGCAAAACAGCATCACCTGGAGCTGGGAACAATCTGACCATCAACTTGTGTTTTGCTGTGAGAGTGTCAATTTACTGAGCAAGATAGCAAGAACAACAAAATTTTCTCATGGAAGGTGACTATGTCTTTTTAGGTATAGGGGTCTTTATGAAGAACAAGTGTTACCTCACACTACTTTTTTGGTGTTTCTAAGGGATCTTTACTCAACATATTTAAGATATGTAACAACCCACAGGGGAATGGAGTCGAATATAATACTGTATGCATAAACCACAAAAAGTACTGATTAGAGAGAGAAAAAAAATGTTTGATCAGATTGAAAAATGTACTGTGAAACTGCAGAGATCTGAATTTTTTAAAGGTTTATTACCATATTGCTGTGCTCAGGGAAATGACTACACATCAGTATACATTTTAATTAAAGCATAAAGTTTTAACACTAGATTCTATTGAGTTCTTACTCAGCATACCCAGAGGGCTCCCCTCCCTATTTGATAAAATGTGATTTTACTGACCTGGAAACATGTATTTTTCTAGTGATTGCAAACAGCTATCCAATAAAAGTGATCTCAAATATGAAATGCCTGTCCAGTCCAGATTTATACAAATTACATAGATGTTTTGTACATTTACTTTAGAGTCCCTATAATGCTACTTGATTATTGATAGACAAATTTAAAATTCAGCTGTGAAACTATGGAGTGAAACTGATAAAAAAGTGGTGATCAAAAGAGCCAAAATGGAGGATATAGTCATCTTTTATCTGTGACTGTGGAAAAACACATGTTCTTCTAGAAACCTGTGTATGTGCAAGTTTGTCTCCCTGGTTTTGTGCATATATATACAGAAAGAAGACTGGAAGAACACTTTTTCAACATTTATGAATGGGAATGCAACAAGGTGTGTGCTCGTCCCAACTTTAAGTGTCTAGTTAATATGATGAGTTGGAAAATCATTCTCCCTAGACTCCCCAAACAGTCAGCAGAGAAAACGAGGTTTATACCAAGATAAATCCAGAGTGCTCTTTTAAACAGGTTGCTCTGTATCAGCCTCAAAATGGAACCTATTTCTCTCTTTTGATGAGATAATAGATAAGTCTTTTGAGTCATTCTACGTAGACACCTAAGCAAGGTACTCTGACTTCCTTGTGTATAAGAACTAAGGGCAGTAGCTCTGTAGTAAAAAACTGAATATTTTAGACTGCAGTTTCCTAAAATTCTTGATGAGGCTGTTTGTACCTTAATTCCACAAGTATAAAAAGACTCCTCGGTTTTTTCTTGTGTATAATTAGCTCTGGTCTTAGCAATACAGAATCACAGAATCACATGATGTTAAG
Source organism: Chionis minor (assembly GCA_013398295.1). Taxonomy (NCBI): domain Eukaryota; kingdom Metazoa; phylum Chordata; class Aves; order Charadriiformes; family Chionidae; genus Chionis; species Chionis minor. The sequence continues at coordinate 672,146 of VZSF01000234.1, forward strand.
GGTTGGAAGGGACCTGGTGCAACCCTCCTGCCAGAGCAGGTCCACCTACAGCAGGTTGCACAGGATGGCATCCAGGTGGGTTTTGAATATCTCCAGAGTCGAAGACTCCACAGCCTCTCTGGGCAGCCTGTGCCAACGCTCTGCCACCCTCAAAGGAAAGAAGTTCCTCCTCCTGTTGAGATGGAACTTACTATATTCAAGTTTGTACCCATTGCCCCTTGTCCTATCACTGAGTGCCACTGAAAAAAGACTGGCCCCCTCCTCCCGGCACCCTCCCTTTAATTATTTGTAGACATTTATGAGATCCCCGCTCAGCCTTCTCTTCTCCAGAGTAGAAGGACCCAACTCCCTCAGCCTTTCCTCATAAGAAAGATGCTCCAGCCCCCTAATCATCTTCGTGGCTCTTTGCTGCACCCTCTCCAGCAGTTCCCTGTCTTTCTTAAACTGGGGAGCCCAGAACTGGACACAGTACTCCAGATGCGGCCTCACCAGGGCAGAGTAGAGGGGGAGGATTACCTCCCTCGACCTGCTGGCCACATTCCTCTTGATGCCCCCCAGGATGCCATTGGCCTTCTTGGCCGCAAGGGCACATTGCTGGCTGATAGGCATCCTGTTGTCCACCAGGACTCCCAGGTCCCTCTCTGCAGAGCTGCTTTCCAGCAGGTCAGCACCCAACCTGTAGGGTTAACCTTGCAGGATTAAGATCTACAGTAAAAGGTATATTCTGATACGAACACAGACATTAGAGGGTGTTCATGCCAATGATCATGGAGGAAGAACTCATTAATTTGTTTTCCCGTTTGAAACAAAATAACAAAACCTCTCAATAACATCATTCATATTTTCCTAAAAGTTCTGAACACAAAAGTTCAAGCAATCCTTTCAAACTCATGCATTTTCCCTTTTCTTGTCCATCAAAATTTCAGAAATTCAGTCAGGCATCAAGAAGATTCTATACACAATAATTTGTCCAATATAAATAACAAACTGAGGGTATGGAGAGATGCATTCGATCATCCATGAATAACTAATAGTCTGTCATGTTCCCATATAGCTCACTTCACACAGTTTACAAATTGTTTCACACAAGCTTTCCTTCCAAGGGAAGAAAAAAAAGAGAAATATTACCCAGATGAATTGGTTTGCTCTGGCCATTGTCCTCAAGTACACGAGATCTGGTTTGACAAGATTTGGAAGAATCCTGTTGTACGCCCTTTCATTTTTTGTGAAACCAAAGTGGAAATCTGGGATTGCCTGTTTTCCAGGAACCACCCATCTCTGTCTCAGGTGGCCAAGGTGGGGTAGCCACAGATATCTCAGTTGCTTTTAACCAGTTCAGAGCTCCCTGCCTTGGACAGGTAGCACTGTCCACTGAGGACTTTCTCCAAGTGTATTTGTGCCTGGGTAGAGTGGGACCGGACCCAGTGCTTTCACCACTGAAATTTTTAAAGCTAATTGTCTCAGTCCTGGCATGGGTAAGGGGAAGAAATATTTAAATTTGTGTTGAACTCAGTCAAAGTAAAAATACATAATGTTAAAAAACTCTGGTATGGTAGGATATAAAGTTTGAAGACTAACATATTTGTTTTTAAAGCTTAAAAATTAGTATTTATGTGATTTTTCTCTCAGATATTGTACAGAGATATCCTCCTTGGTGTCTGGGGTATGTTTGTACCGTATTCTTCACTTTCCATGTCCAAGATCATGACTTGGTCATGGCCTATGTCCACAAAAGACGTGACTGGGGTGTCCATCCTTCTCTCCATTCTGCAGTGGTGAGTTTTCTGTGGAACAAAATGGACCATGGGAGCTGGTGAGAAACTATACTGTGATGCAACAAGTCCCCAGTCCGAATGATGGAGACACCAAGACTACACAGCACTCACAGCATTGCTTCTCTCCTGCTCTCACAGGAAAGATACTCATCTTACTTTCTATTGCTAACCATCACTCTAATGTGCTTAAATCAATTTAACACTACCATAGTGATCTGTAAAATTCCCTGGTGTCCCCAGATGTCTCTCCTTTTTTTCAGATGAGTGCCTCGACTGTTTTGCTATAATTTTATGTGTTCACCTCCTCTTGTACATTGTACCTCCTTTTCACTAACTCTTGAGTCCTTTGATAATATAATGCCTCAGACCTGCCCTACACATGCAAATACACAGCCTTATGAAGCAGGAGGTAGGCATATGACCCTCACTGTCCCCTCCAACTGTTAAGCTGGGCTATTCTGGTAGTAACTTCATTTCAAAAGAAGAATCTTGAATCTTCTGGAGTAGGAAGCCAAATGAGCAGTGAAATTATATAGTCATGAGTAACCTGGAGGCTGAAGTGCTTCTGTAACTTTTCCTTTGGATTGTTTTAGAGAAGTAATACATCAGTTTCCTCCAGCATTGTTCCCAAGGATGGGGGGAAATGGATAAGATCCCCTAGATGAAATTGTTTAGTGTGAACAGTTTACTCAATCAAGCACAATTATGTTTGGCAACATTTTGGAGAAACTTATTCTCTGCTTTTACTTTAATTGTAGTTAAACTTCACTTTCCAGTCTATCATAAACCAAAAGGAGGAAGAAAGAAGACTGAGATGAGACACTTTTCAAAAATGTTTTTCAAATCAGCATACAGAACAGCAGTCTTGAAAAGAATTGTTTTATTCCAAAGCAATGGGGTTGCTGGCCTTGAAGGGAAGAAAAAGTCAAAAACCAAGTAAAGCACCTTGCAGACCATGAGAAAGGACTGTGTGAACAGTAAAGCACCTTACAGACCATGAGAAAGGACTGTGTGAACACTAATTTAGTGCCTCAGTGTTGTGATCTTAAGGTTTTTTGCTGAGAATTTTGTAGTGGTGTTGGCAGGCATTCTGGTGCAGGTTTGACAGAGGACATGGAGGGCACCCTGGCATCCTCGTGAATGGGCTGAGGATAAGCTATAAGTTTAGGAATAAACAGGAAATTTGTCAACTTCTTTCTCTGCTGCAGCCTGTACATGCTCCTGGGACACCATCCTTTATCTTTGTCAGGATGTGGGGCACTCACTCTGTCGTCTGCAGTTTTCTGCCTTTCTGCTTCCACAGGGAGGGTTTTCTCATCATTCAGGACTTCTGGAAAAAAAGGGGGACCAAGAAAGGGGAGGAGAAAGATACTTGCTTTGATACCTGCTGCCTGCAGCAGGACTAAGAGAAGAGAGCCTAAAGCAGATAGCCTGATGCAGGCCCCCATGCTCACTTGGTGTGTGTTGACGTAACTATACTGAAATCAACCACATGCCAAACTGGATTTCCATCCCTGTCCCCAGGAACTGAATCCTGAAGCCTGGAAAGGGCCGATTTGCAGCTGAGCTGGAGGTTGTCAAAGATTGAAATGATTTATTCATTATTTATTGCTTAAATAATAGCATAGCATTTCCACAGAACCATACATATGCAAAACAGTGTCCAAACAGGAACCATTTAATTAATTCTTACAATACCCCCTATGAAGTAGTTAAGTAAGCTAATGGGAGTTCACAGGCTCTCAGGATTGATTAGAGCAGGCAAGCAAGGAAGTGTTTTGCTTGGGCTGATGATGTGAATGGGTAGATGAATGAAGTGGGAGGGAACGATTTGGCTTTTACAGCTCTCAAGTTTGCAAGACAAAGTCTTTAAGGAACTGAAACAACTATCACCAGTGTTCAAATTAAACCTCTCCTTTAAGAGGGACTCACATTATATTTGGATTTCTTGATTTCTGGTGAAAGTATATTTACTTTTCATCAGAGTTAACGCTATTATGTTTTAATAACATTCACATGGCCTTATTCCCAAAAAGAATATTTTGTTTATCACATGAGCAGCAGGCTGTGAGTGATGCTATTAACTATTCTTTCCTTTCTCTTTGGCAGCTTTCTGGCAAAATGGTAGCAAAGTTACTATCACTCAATAGTGTTGATGGGGTTTTGAATGAGGTATGACATTTTAATTGCTGTCCATCATTAAAATGAAATAAAAAGGAAAAGAAAAAATAACAATACAAAAGAAAGGAATAGAAATGATGATGATGATGATATAAAATAAGCATGAAATAAATGAAAGACAATGACCCAAAGTAAAAGAATAATTTCCCTTCTTACCCTAGATTTTCTTAAGTTACTTGGCTTAAGAGCTTAAAAGCATATAAAGGGTCCATACAAAAGAGACAAATAATGGGGATCCTGAAGTGATAAAAACATTGGTAAAAGTAGAGTTAGGTCAAACCTAATTTTTCACTGCAGTTACCTCCCACTCAGCAGTCAAGAATTACGTGGCGCTGGCTCCTTCTCTCCAGCTGAACAGAGTGTCACAGTCAGAACTGTGACCTGACTGTTATTCGTGGATGTAGGGGGGCAAAGAGAATGGGTAAGATGCTTTTAAGAAGCAGCCTGCTGGGAAATATTGCATTACACTTGCTCAGAGAGCTCTTCAGCATCTCAAACCCGTGATGGGAGAAAAGACAGAGGGGAACCTGCAAGATCAGGTTATTTAAAGAATGATCTTTCCTGCTTCCAAACTTGACTCCACAGATAAGTGATCTGTTAAAGAAACTGCAAAATCTGGCTCCTGTTTTTCTCCCCTAGCTTCCTTTTCAAGGAGAAATGTTTTAGTGTAGAGGTTACTTAGTAACTCAATGAACCTCTACAAATAAAAATGATGGAAGGTTGTTTTTTCTATTTGAAGAAATTGCCTGAAGCAAAGTGTATTTTGTCTTGTTTGAAACTCATATGCATGTTAAATTGCTGACACTCCATTCCATTTTTTTTAATTCAATCCATACTATTTTCTATTTCTGTTTCTTTTTTCTTACCTGAATAACACCATTTACAAAATTCCATTAACAGACATTTTTTGATAGTCTTTAGTTTCCGCTACCTTGGCAAAAATTCTCTCTCAAGTTATTTTCACCTCTTGCAGCTTAAAACTGATAGTTAACATTTTCCGGAGACCTATAACACAGCAAAGAAATCCCCTCAAAATAAAGATATGTTGATGAATTGTTCAGATATTTAAATAGGATATTAGTGGATGCGTGCCTAAGTTTTGTGAGGTGAGAGCTGAAGTGTTACAGAACCTTTCTTGTGTCTGATTTTCTGTTGTGTTGATTATTGAGATATCAAAAGGCAAAACGCGGTTGAAATGATACTGCATTAGAGGGTAACAAGTGAGACTTGCTTTGCACCCATGAAAACCACTGCAAAAGGCGCAAGCTAGCAGATCAAATTTCCATCTCTGAGGGCTGAATTCTGGGCCCATAGAAGATTGGGTCATGTTCTCCACCTTCCCAGACAAAAGGATGGGGTAGAATTTTTAAACATTAGAAGTGGTTTCACTTGGAGGAAGGAGGAGTCAAATAAGGGTCTGCATCCCATTCTAACCGTGTCATAGGACAGGAAATGGGAACATTGCGGACAAACTTAACTGCTCTCCAGTACATATTCAACTCTGCAAAAGATGGGTTACATACGACATCCCTTAATTGCATTTTTGAATCAGAAAAATCTGATGGAAAAGGTAACAATGTCCTGATCTGATCTATGCACTTGAGATTTCTTGGAGGAGGATCCATCCCATCTCTAGTAAATTAGATTAATCTTACCTAAAAACCTCTCCACTGACTGTGACAGAAGCCTAGGCTATTTAGCTCAGATCTAGACATCTCCAGAGCAGATGTACAGTAGATAATAACCTTCATTCAATCCATTCATAAATTAATTCAATGTAGGTGTCTAGTGCTGCCTGAGATGCCCCAGGGGTACCCAACCTGTCTGGCACATGGCTGCCAAAGGACTTAGGAGAGCGACAGCAAGAGAAAGAGAGAGACAGAGAGACAGAGATCAGGAGGGATAGGCTAGGGTGTCTCAGTGGTTTACCCCTGGAAACCTATGTGGGAGCAACTGAACTGAGACCCAAGTTCATGTGATTTCATAGTCTGATTTTCTTACATATGTTCTTCAGTAATGTTCTTCAGTAACTGTGAACACACCACAGAGGAGACTCAACAGTGAAAGCAGCAGTAACTGCCTTTCACAACCCAAATCCATGCCCTCTCTTTAGGACGAGATTCACTTGCCTACACATAAATACTGATTGTCTTTTTAGGCACCACAGGATATCTGCTCAGCCTCCATCAGAAGGGATCAAGTGTCTGAGTCCTGCATTGTATCTCCCAGCTCCACGTAGGCATTTTGGATGCCCTTGGGTCTTTGAAATGATGTTGGATGCCTATATGAAACAATAAAATCCTCCCCAGTTACTGTGGGGGACTTACAGTTCAGAGCTCTGAACTCCATGAGCTGTGCAGAATTAAAAGAAAAAACATCCTGGAATTCATTAGAAGATAACACCTGCAATATGGACATATTGAAGAATTTTGTAAAATTCATTTGGTTGAGTGAAAAAAAAATCACCAAAATTTCTCTGTCAAAATAGTCAAATCGTTAAATATATACTCATCTGAATAAAGTGGGAAAAAAAAGAACACAACTGGAAGAGACTAGCTTATGACTGCCAAAGAGAAAAAGTAGACTTCAAAGGCATAGAGAAACAACAGCTCTGTCTAACACTGATCTGCTATAAGGAGGTTTTCTTCTTAATTGCTTTCTTTTTCAGTTTTTTTTTCTAATCCTTTATTGCTTTTACAGAAATTTCCATATTTTACTTTTGCTCTACTAAAATCAGTCATTACTGTGCCTAGTTTAAGGAACAGAAATTAAGCGGGATACAGACCACTCAAGTGCAGCCACTATCTGCAAAAGATCAGGAGCAACACATATGGTTATAACATAAGTATATGCGCAGTTTCCTATTACAATTTGATGGACCTGACAAATGCACTGTGCTGTACACGGTGATGGCAATTTATTTACATAAAATACCTAGAAATGCAAGGGCTCAGACTGTACTGCAAATACATATATCTTTTTTCATCGAAGTAAAAATAAGGCCAGGTGATATATTTGAAGCTTTCAAGTGTTTTAATGCTATCAGAATTCCTGAGCAAATGTCATCGAACTTGAAGTGATTTGAAAATTGCCTTTGGCTGTTTTCTACTCATTAGTTCAATGAAAGGTTTGTTGCCGGAACTAAAAAGAGCTTGGTGCCACTGCCAAGCTTTAAGGGCGTAACTGTAGAACTGGGCAGAGTATGTTCCTTGAATGTTTTGTTTCTGTTTCATCCAAATCAATGCAAAGAAAACGCTCCTTGAAGACACACAAGTATGCATGACACTTTCATACTCTTTGAGACTCTTGTCCAGTGAATGGTGCTTAGTCTGAACCAAAATAAGACTATTCTCTGCCTGATTGGGAGCAGAGTTTCTCATCCCAAATTACTCCAAATCAAGCAAAGCAGGAATTTGAACCTCAGCCTCCCATGTTCCAGGTAGTACCCAAACCCAGTCTGTAAATAGTACATGGCAATGTTACTGACAAAAGCTTCCTTACATCCCAGTCTACTTCTCGTTAAAATCACCATTCTTCCATCAGCCTCTTCTAGGCTTCAACAGTGACATGCTTTCATGATATTTCATTTAGTTGTAGTGCTAATTAATGAAATATGAAAATAGAAGTGTTGCTCTTACTGGCCACTGCGTTGTGCTTTTTTTCAATAGTGGCTCAAAAGCTGCTACCCTTGTCTTTAGGTAGCAGCCACTGCGCAATCGAGGGGTCACTGGTAGCAGTGTACACCTGCACAGAGCTTTGCCAAGCTGGTTTTCAGCTTCAGAGAAATGCTCGTCAGGAATTCATAGATACAGTGACTCCTTGTACCCAGTCATGTGATAACTGCAACGGAAAACCAACAGCAAATGATCCCAGGAAGATGCGTGGAAACTTGCCCGCACTGTTACAGTGATCCCATGTTTTTCTGGAGTATGTCTCGTGCTCCTATGAGATTTAGTAACACCAATGTTTCAGCCTGAAGCATTAAAATGCTGACGGTATGAGAGACAGAGAGAAAAAAGAGGGTATGCCACTGCTTTGCCTGACTTTGTGCAGAGATCATTTGTCTGAGTTATGTTAGAACAATAATACATCTGACCAAACCAAATTTCAGTATATTTCTCTGGACTACTCTAGCACACTGTGATTTATAGCTCTAATGTATCTAAATCTTTTTTTCCAGTGTGAATAATGCAGTGTGAATTTGCAAGTGAAACCATTTATAAGCAAAAATTAACTGATCTAATTTTAGTTATCCAAGATAAGACAAAAATAAATATGATCTCACTGAAGCACAAAGCCAAAGAGCAGCAATTTCTGTCTATGGTGGTGAAAGTTTGTAGTCTATTCACCAAATAACACACGATCCAGTCACCATTAGAGGGAAACAAACCACCATTCAGTACTGGTGGCACAGTCAGATGAGTATTGTTTTTTTTAACACTGTAACACCCTTCTAGAAACTGAGATTATGAAATGTTTTTGCTCATAATGAATATTCTGAGGCTGAACAGTTATCTGAACTACACCCTCAGCATAATTTTAAGAAAACAGTAGAAAATATAGTCTTATCCTAAAGTCCCCTCGCGCTAGATCTGTATGATACACTCTTTTCAGACACATTGCAGTATGACAAACTTTTCTGCAGACCATTGTGATTTCAAATCAGTATTGTCTTATTTTGGGATACATAAAGTGAAAAGGTAACTTTAGACAGTCAGAAATTTATTTAATCAATCAAAGGCTAAGTATAGATTTTAGAAAGAAATACATATATTTAGTCTCTTTTTCTGATGAAGAATTTGCCTTTTGTAAACCTTATAACTAGTAAGCCTGGGTAGTTTAGAAAACTTAGTGATTTATAATGGGTTATAAATGACTCAATTTCCTTTAAAATCTATGACACATTCAGAGGTAAACAACCTGTCTGGCAAACCTGAAAGAGAAATAAAGAAGTTGCTTATATTCCCAGCCTCAAAGAAGACATCTTTATAGAGGCAACAACTTTACGTGAGCAATGTCTTGCCAAGTCAAGGTCTCCTGACAGATTCACACCAATGTATTAGTATTTGACCTACAACTTTATTTAGTATTTAGTTTGTATTATTTGATTAATAATCTAGCAGAAGTAAATTGGCTTCCAGAAGTACATTACTCGCCTTTTACTCAGAACAAGAGCTTCTGAGAGGTAAAATGTTTTTCTCTGAAAGAAAAAAAAGATGAAATAACCTTTGTATTTACCTCTCTGGAGGTAAATAATTATTTTCAAAGCATTCAGTAGAGAGGGAGTGATGGTTGTCACTTAGAGAAGAAACAGGAGAAATTTTGTCTGCGTTAGGACTATGAAGTCATTTAAACATTAAAGGTAATTATCATGGTACTTCCCTTGCTGAGTGAAAACCATCACTGTATTTAATACCCAGAAAAGGAATGCAGCCCAAATGTTATTTATAATAACTTGTTAGTTATTGATAGCCTTCAGAAAACAAAACAACAACAGCAAAACAAAACCAGAAGGAGTGATCTTGCTGAGCTCACTTACAGTAAGCTGTGTTTTCTTTTCTCTGACCAGAAATGGTGTCCATTAAAACAACAGCATAAAAGTCTGCTTTAAGTATTTGCTTGTAGCCAAAATATGGCATCATTCCTGTAGCAGACTGTGTCCTTTCCTTAAAAAGTACTTTTAAAAATACTATCACTTCTAAGATCATAAAAACTGAAATTCGACAAAGGCTGTGTCACTTTATGTGATAAGCTCTGTAATATTCTTGAATTCTGTTACAGTTAAAAATATTTGGCAGGAGAGAAACAAGTAGAAAAATATACCTGGCTAATGGCATGGAGAAAATCATGGGCAAAATAGGAACTCGCTGCTTTGGATGCCTAGAAATCAACCAAGGAATGTTTTGCAATTTTCTTCATCATATTCTCATCTCCTGATTACTAACTGAATGTGAACCTATGTAATCTGGACTTATTTAACTGGCCCTAGGTTTTACCTCTAGATGTCTTCAGACAAGAGCACACATGATAGAAATGGGTGTAGTGGGTGAAAGTGAGTCGGCCTGGACCTGAGTTCTGCTTGGAGGGCTGCAAAGGGGACACCTCACAGATTGCAGGAACAGGATAAGAAGGTTAGATCCTCCTGGGTATTCTGTCAGACTCATCTATTTTCAGCTCAGGGGATTTGCTGAACCAAATGTGTTTTTTATCTTTTTTGTAACTTTGATGGATTTTCTTCCATCTTTACTTTTTAGTATCTGTCCCATCTTCCCTTGATCCCAGGAAAAATTTTAATATTCATAAGGCCTTCTGTCAGTGATTTCCCAAGGTCTGCTACCTACTGCATGAAGAAATATCAACTTAAAGGCATCTAACTGTTTAAGCGCACTTGATCCTTCTTGCACAACAGAAATGTACAAAGTATTGTTTCCACAGAAGTAAGCATGGCACTAAAAGATTTCTTTTGTAATGGTCATAGGTCAAACTAGCATGTACTTCCTGTCATATTTGTACTCCCTGTAAATTCTGTTTTAATCTCATTAAATATATATGTGTACATGCATGTGTGTGTATGTAGTTATATAGCTGCATTAAAACTAAAAATAGTTGCAGAGAACCAGCAGTTACAGTATTTGTATGGCTTACAAAGTGTACTTAGTACATCCATAGTTACAACATTGTAATTGCTAGTGTAAAATGAAATTTGGCAGGTTACCACATCAGTAAAAATATGTGCCATTCAAAAATGCTCTTTATTGTCCTCCATCATTATAAATTCTGAGATGCCATTTGAAAAGAAGTGTGCATAGCAGTCTTATTTTTATTATAAATCTTCTTTTTCTTCGAAATTTCATTATTCTGTGTTTCTCCTACTCAAGCTGAGGAAGAATAAAATGACATGAAGAAAGCAGCCCAGTGCATGTTGAAGTGCTCCTGATGTTTTTGTTTACTGTTGTAAAAACATGAAATTGTGAATGTGAAGTTAAAAAAGATCATCCATTTCACTTTTCAAAATGGTGACACTTCCATCTGTTTTTGTCCCTGCTTACCTAGTGTCAACCCAAAGGAATTCAGTGAGCTGCGATGGATTACTACAGATTTATGCCTGTATAAACAATAGCTCTATCTGCCCCTGGCTTCATTGACCTAAGGAATCATGGAGGCTTGTCCATGTTATGTGATGGCTGATGTGCATCTGTGTCAAGTACTACTCACAGATGACAAATGAACTAGTCAGCAGTTTGTCAGTGGTCACATCATTTGTTCATACCTGTTCTTCTTTCCAGCTTCACTTTGCCCGTCTGAGGTGAATTGATATGGGTTTTGCATATTTTGAGCTGAGCAACCCTTTTGCTCCCTTGTGCAAACTCTTTGAAATCAGGCTAGGGTTGATAGAAAATATTTTGTACCTTTTTAGCACTGATGTTGTTTAATGCTTTTCTTCTGTGTATTGCACTGGGATCAAAACACAAGAATTTTCATGCTTTCTGCATTCAGACAATCCTCCTATTGGCTTTTGCAGGTTACTCTGGCACTCTTTGTATCTGACTTAATTTACAAATTGGTAATTTTTTTGTTTGTATTGAGTATCATTAGTGGCTACCATAAAACCAGTAGAAGCAAGTCCTACATTAATATTTAAAGCTTTTATGCCATTTTCATTTGTGTCTAGAGTGTTATGCCCAGAAATTGGTCTTGCACATGCAGCTTATGACGCAGCTTCTGCAAGGCTCTTTTTTCCAGTGGTGAAATTATCAGCTCAGGATACTGCTAAGAGGTTTTTCTAACTGCATTAGAGCACAGGATGAATATCAGAGTTGACCAATGTTTATACAGCCTATTTTGTGAAAAGACAAAAAAATTGTGAAGCTATTCCTTGCAGTTCTGGATTTCTCAGGAGTCAGTATGTTGCTTCAGCCTGGAGAAATATAATCAATGCTTAAATTGTAAAGATCCCCCAAAAGATCTCTGTTCCAAGTCTATTTGAAAAAAGATCTGCCTGCATTTCTGAGTTTTGTTTCAAATCCAAAACTGAGACAGGTTATTTCCAAGGCTCACAGGTGTGTGCAGATAAACCTGGAATTAATTCAAAGAGCCCTAATTCAATAAAAACTAGTATTGTTTGGGGTAAACTGCACAAAAATACATTCATTTGTTAAAGGAGGAAAATATCTGGCATAAAACATTATTAGCATGAGTCTAACAAATATGTAAAGGTATAGGGGAATCCACTTGCTGGATCAGAATTTTTATATGCAAGATAAACACTTTCCTTTTCTGGGGATATGATCCAAAGTACATTGAAGTTAGTGGAATTTACATCAGATCCTATTAAAAAAACCCAAAACAAAAAAAACCCAAACCAAAAACAGAAGAAAAGGAAAAATGTTTTGCATACCAAAATATCAGTCTTAATTAACAAAACATAACTTGACTTGTTTGGTCTTGTATTTTTCCCTTTCAAACTTCTCTATCCAACTCCAGAAGCAGATGTGCAATTATCACTTGGGTACCTACAATTATACATTTTGTGGTGTCTGTCATGTCCAAACGTGCAGGTCTTCAGGGTGCAATTTAGTCATGCAAACTTTGACTCAGCAAAGTCCTAAAGCCCTTATGCCTTTGTTTATTTGCTTGATTTTGGACTTAAGCACTTTTTTAATTCAGGATCTCCTTTTGGCATATTTGCCCTACTGTATCTGCTGACATATATTTAAATAGCTGTAGGACAAGCACAATGCGAGTTAGATGCTGTGCTGATGTAGGGCAGGTCAGTTTATATTCACCAATCTTTTTGCAGAGAATAAATGTTTTGTTGCTGCCGTAGCAATCTTTACTGATCATTTAGGGTGAATAAGAAGGTCTGAATGCTGCCACTGGTAAGTAAAGTTTTACCAAGGGTGGACCCTTTGGAAGCAGGCCTGCTAAAGTCACACAAGGATCGATGTCCTCCTCCTCTGCTAGAACACAAAGTAATAATCATCAACTAGNGGGGGGGGGGGGAAAGAGATTGAATTAGTTACAAGTCATCAAGCCATAAAATGAAAGTTCCAACAATTTTATTGCAAAGTCCTTGACTATGAATGTAAGACAAAGCAAGGCTGCGAGGAGGAATAAATCACAATATAAAGGCACAGCACAGGGATTTAGAATTTTAAACGTTTTGAAAATGAACGTTCTCTGTCAAAATTGATGGCCAAAAATGAATAGGACGAGTTAGAACTTTCACTAATGACAATCTGATTAGTGCAGGGAAACTTATTATCAACATTTTAGGAGCTCTTCTTCAGCAACTAGTCTGAGTTCATGTTCAGCTGTGTACAAATGTAGACAGCATCAGAAAAAAATGGCAAGGGTGTTCAGTTCCAATCAGCTGGCTAAAATGCAATGAAATTGGAGTCACTAGGTGCTCATTTTGCTTAAAAAAAATACAAAAAATCCCATCGTAGTCACATCGTAGTGTCTTTTGGACCTATTTTCAGAGATTAGAGATGATTTTTATTACTTTTCCAGAAATTGGTGGTTGCCTAGAGATCAGTAATCTTAATCTCATTACATCAATCTCAGAAGATGATATTCTCACCTAGCAAGATATACTTGATTTTCCAAAAGAGCTAGTGACCAGTAGCCAAGGGAAATTAAATTGTCTAAAACTGCCTGCTATCCATAATATGCCTGAGATGAAAATCTGTAAATAATTCTTGCAAAGATATAAATAAAGATATTTCAATTAATCAGTAAAGAGAGATTTAAGCAATTAAATTATTCAGACATTTTACAAAGGTAACCATAGTTGTCCGTAGAGCCCCTATAATTGTCCTTTTGAAATAGGTGATGAATGTCTACCTAGGCGAACACCTAGCATCTGGAACAGGTGATAATTATGTCTCCATGTTTTGAAACACAGAAGTCTTTGCTTAGAAACTTCTCTCAGAGTATCACACAGTAAAGACAATCAAAAAGTTCAAAATTAAGGGGAAAAACAAAGTACAAATGTCCTTTTTCAAAATTTATATCATACTATAATGTTTCCACATAAACATAAACTCCTTCACATTATGTGTATCTCCATGCCTGTAATGTTTCAAAGACATGTTTTTAATCACAATTTAGAAAAACAAATTAGCTAAGTATATGGGGCCATAGTAAACCGCTGGATCCCTTCTGATCAACACAAGTTCAGAATTTTTATTGTATTTTGCCAGTCTAATTTTTTCCATAGCTATTAATTCCCATTGCTCAAAGTTTGTCTCCCATTTCAAATTATTCGTTTGTAGGCACTACATTGTTCTTTCTTTTCTTTTTTAAAAAACATGATACCACATGTAACACACATATTTTTATAGACTGATAAATTAGTTCTTCTTAGTATTTACAGACCAATATTTTGATGAAACTGTGCCAACACAAGGCAAGTACAGGTTTGGGCTTTTGTGTTTTCTTTGTTAAAGGATAGATCAGCAGGGAAGATACAGACAACCTTCTCCAGGAAGTCCTGAAATGATAGTCTGTATCGAATAATCAGCATGGTCAAAATCCTTAAGAAAGCATTGTTTTCCTTCATTTCTCTGACTATAGAAAGCTCAATGTAATTAAACACGAATTTCATGATTTAGCTTTTACATAATGAGTTACAGGTTTCCTTTTGATCCAAAAATAGGAACTCCTGGATTCAGCAATTACTGATCAGTAATGCAGACCCACTACATACTTCTCAGACTGTAGATGAAAGGTCAAATATGGTCCATTACATACCATCTGTTTCTTGGAAGAGCTCTTCCATCGCTGTCGCAGGAGAGGTTCGGTTTAAAAATTAATGGGCCTTTAGGTCCTGATCAGTCCTATTTAAGTCTACAGAATCTGAATGTAACTACATCTGTACACATTTCAACAGTTTTCTGAAGACTTATTCCAGATTTATATCAACATAAATTAAAAGAGTTCTCAGCCTATCGACTCCTACTTTATTTTACCCTTTCAAATATTATAAATTCAGCATAACAGATCTACATCTATTTATTTTGGTTAAAAAAAAAATAAAAGGAATAATAATCTGACATGTGAACATCCTTATTTCTTTATATCATACACCAGATTCTCCGCTGAGGTGGATTGATAAAACTCAACTGAAATCAGAGGAGCTTCAGTAATTAACGTAAGTAAATATCTGGTTCCTGGTCTCCACCTTCAAAGTTTTTTGGTGGGTTTTTTTTTTTTCCTTTCTGATAATGAGCTGAAATTCATTTTCTCTGTCTTGACAGGTCACAAGCACTCATACAAACGACTTGTGTGCAAACACACCTGACTGTGTACCAGTGCAGAACACTCAGGGTATTTTGCAACAGCGAAAGAAAGAGGGGGAGAAAGTGGAGGGAAACACTAAAACGCTGGCTGATCTTGTTTAGTGATTGATAGCTCTGCCTTTATAGGTACGGTGGGAACTGTCAGAGTGGCCTGAGCAGAACGCAGCTGCTGGCTCTGCACTCCTCGAGCAGCCTCTCCCGCTGCCCTTCAGGCGAGCCAGGTGGCTGTGGATCTTTGCTGGTATCTTTGCTGGAACTCACCGACTCCAGCTTCAGGTGTGGGCCAGTCTTGCAAAGCTTCTCGAGGGGCATATTTGATTAGCTCTGAGAAACTCTCCAAAACAACATCTGAAAAATTATGCCTGCCATAAGCGTTTGGTGTTTAAAAAGAGAAAGGTGGGGGAAACGGCACAAAACAACAGCAAACTCAAAACAAAACAAGCTGTTAGGGAAGAAGTGTTTAGGAAAGCTTGGCTGTAATTGTGCAGGTGCAGAGGCTGGGTAGATGCCAGGTCATGCTGATGCCATAGGTTTTGCATTAACATTTGTCAGGATTGAGAAGTTTCTGTGGAAAAAAAAAAAAAAAAGAAAAAAGAAAAAAGGCAATGATTTTAATATCAGTCATCTGGCAATGAGTTTCAAAGTTGAAAGTAAAATTCTTTGTGTAGAGCACTGTCACTGAAAACCCACCCCAGCTGAAAAGAAACTTGCAGGTTGTAGCCCTTCCTTTTTCATTAGTGTGCTGTCAGACTGATGAGCAGTATGACTTTCAAACACAAGAAAGCAGATATTATATTCTGCCATTATCAGAAGAGAATTTTCAAAATATTTTTAGGAAATTAAAAAGACCTAAACCAACTTCCCCTAAAGACAAGGGAGAAAATTTTTCTAACCATGGTGGAGTAGGTCTGAGGCCCTGGGGAATTAGGATTGAAAACTGAAGTCCCCAGAACATGAACATCTGTGTCTTCATCCCTATTCAATATCAAGAGGCATCCAGAATCTTTTGTTTGGTTCATCTGGTGCAGCCAAAGAGAGGTACAGTTTGGCCCCTCAGGAGAAAGCATATCCATAGAAAAGAAACTCAGATGGAAAGGGTTGTACCAACAGGTCGGTTAAACCACATTTGTCTGAAAAAGTACGTGAAGGGGGACAGCCACATTATCACATATATAGGTAATTGATTTGTAGAATTATTGTGGATCTTGAAATGGAAGAGACTTCAGAGAAGTTCATAAAAGGCTTTTAAGCCAGAGTATATGCAGAATAAGTAACATATTTACAGGCATTTATGTATACTTGATTTTAAGCTTGTTTTCCTCCCTATCTGGGCAAATGAAAGTTTTAAAAATGTCTAAAAGTCAAAGCCTTTTTTTTTTTTTTGATGAAAAATGGGTATTTTTCTCTGGTTCAGAGCAAGTAGTCTTTATCTAATTATTTACTAACAGAAAAGGGATTTTGTATACCTAATTGGAATTGTTACTACTTATTTTCACAATCAGTAGTTTAAAATAAAACCACAGTTCAGAAAGTAGGACATCTGCAGCATCTAAATTTAAGACTTAGCATCACAAGTTACACATGATGATGAAACCTGCCAGACTCCCTGCGGTTCCCGCTTTCATTTATGGCAGCTGCAAACCAAGGTGCACAAAAAGATTCTTTGCAGGTCTTACCAACTACCGTAAATGGCTGATTCATCAAAAATGGCTTTCAGGATGGTGAAAAAAAATCTAATTTTGAAAATGCTTTGGTATTTGCTGTAATATTGTGCAGCAGCTTCACTACAGTTTAACATCATTATATACTGATGCAACCTGTCTTCTGGCCTCCTACCAGGACACAATTTTTGTTGACCTGTCCTCATCACAAAGTGCACGGGCTTGTTTGCTGCTGTGCTGAGTACTCACCCCTGGCTCTGAAGAAATACGGCAGAAAAGGATTTCTCCTTCTAGCTAAACTGCTTAGCGTGGAGACAGAGAGAGAAAGCTTAGTGTTTCAAAGAGCAACCTTGTGATCTTCCATGCCCCTGCCATTTGCAGTGATGCCGGCACTGAATCCTTTACCTCACATGCTTAACAGGGCAACCAAAGTGCTTCTCAGACATGCAGCAAAGTGCCTGCAGACTAGGAGAAGGAGGTTGCTTCTCTGTGGTACAAACAGGGAGATCATGCGTAGGATTCATCCCATTTTATACGTGAGAAAGTCACAGAGAAGTCAAGGGTGAGGCCCAAATTAAAGAACAAATGAGACAGGAGACCAAATTTAAGATATCTAAAAATATGCAGAGACGCTAAAGTGTAAATGTCCGTATGGACATTTATGCACACCAGAAATCTGAGCTTACGCTGTAGTCAAAGGCAAAACTGGGCAATGCAGGCAACGCAGCCTGGAGAGCGGCTCGGTTCACCCTGTGGCAGACACCAGTGGCATGATCCAGTTGCTCACAAACAGGCCTCCGCTACAATTTGAAATGTCCTAGTTTATCCCTACATGGGGACGAGCAAGTAGGAGGCATAAGATCCAGGGGACACGTGCTCTTCTGAGGCCAGCGGGGGGAGAGGCAGGACACTCCACGGCAGGCACCCCTGTTCAGCCAGCTGAGCGCCATGGCTGGTCAGCCCAACCGCTCCCCCGCCTCCGCGGCCCGTTTTGGGAGCTCGGATTCCTAGCACATCTGCAGACACTCACATAAAGACATTTACACTAATCCCCGGCTGAATCCCAGCACAAGTCCGTAGCTGACAGATCACAAGGCAGATCCAGAGCACAGTCTTGGATTTCTGGAGCCTGTGCAAAATTCCCCCCAGGGCTGCCGCTCAGGGTGGCCCTGGCAGGAGCAGTGGGGACACGGTGTGCCCCCCATCATCACTCAGCAGAGCTTTCCCCTCAGTGTTGCTCGACCAAGTCCATAGCAGATGGAAAGAGGAGGGATAATGTGCACAGAGCAAGGTGCTAACGCGCCACTCAGTACACAACGAAGCAATCTTGGGAGAGACGGGCAAAGAATGATTTAGACTGCAGCTGGGCAAACCGATCGTGTCTTTGCTTTGGTAAAAGTGGAAAGACGCCTCTCTCGGTGCCCAAAAGTCTGAAATCCTTTATACCAGCATTCAGGGATGGACATGACCCCGTGGCTCATGGAGGGGTGGCCGGGCAGGGCTGGGCATGGCGGCCAGGGCCCGTCTCCCTGCCCTGGGCTGGAGCGGGGCAGCTGTGGGGGGCACTGGGGCAACCCCAGCCCCCGGCACCTCCCTGGGGATGGCCATTTAAAGGATGCATACTATATGCTCTACTTAAAATCACGTCAGCTCACACGAGCACAAAAGGGGCCGGAATCAGATGAAGCCAGGCGCAAAAACCGCAGCTGAGAACAGATCGTCACTGAATAGGTTGTCTCAGAGCTTCTCATAAAACAGAGTTTCTTGCTTCAAAACACTTGGTAATTCAAGGAGGAACAAGGCGGCAACTACTTTGTGGGAGCTGGTTTGGTCATGGAAGATATGAAAATCAAGTTTGTAGACAGATTTTTACCAAGGCCCAACTACTACAGGAGTCAGTGAGGCGCTCTTCCTTAACTAAAACCTAGTAGTTGTTCAGTTTTCATCCAGTGTGTATTTGTTTTTTGTTATAATCATAGTTTTGCATGAGCATATAAGGTCATCTTTTTGTTACTTTGCACTCATGCTTACATTTCTTTCCTGTTTTCTGCCTATTGCAAAGACAATACATCAGACTGATATCTTAATGCAATGCACAGAATAGTGTCTCACAAATTTAGTAAAGGAAGCACGTATTTTTATCTTTGTAGTTCAGTTACTTGTTTAATAATGTTGTCCAGTTTGCACAGTTAACTTTCAGTGTGTCCAGCAAGGTTAACCATCTTTCCTGGAATATGAAAAGTCAATTGTAACTAGTGTTCCAGGTACCTCCAACACGTTAACGTGATTTCCTTTCATTAGCGTTATCAATTTACCTTTCGCTGTAAGTCATAACTGCAAGACACAAAAGATAATTTTACGGTGCTGACAGTTCCAATTTTTTAATGAGGTCTTGGTATGTCTGTATCTGATATATATTTTTGGGTTTTTACTGTTACTTTAATCTCACATGCAGTTATGATATAGATACATCACAGAGCATCTACTTACAATCTTTAAAAAGATATTGAAAAGTCTTAGAAAACAAAAGAAACCTGATGAAATGTTTACTGAGTATTGTATAAATATCTTTCTAACCAAGAAACCCAGCAAAAGATGATTTGAGAGGGTGGTCTAGATCTTAATTTGATTTTCTCCATATTCAAAAGAACATTATGCATATACCTTTCCAAGGCTTCCAAGTAATCAGGAAAATTATGACTTTGTGTGCAAGCAATAGTTTGCAAACACACTCTCCTTAAAGACACTATTTCAAAGGGGCTTTCAAATAATACTCATTTATCCTAAATGACCCCATGATTCAACAGGCTAGTCTTTGTTTTCCAGCCATAGTTGGTATCAGAAGAGTCTGCAGAATATCCTACAACAAGGGCTTGTGAGACCACCACCTTCCACGGAATGTTTCCTCCTCTTAGCCAGCAATTAATGATTATATCATGAACCATAATGCTGGCCATGCTTATTGAGAATTAAATAGGGAAATGATGGAAGGATGCTTTGGCGAATGTTCCCTGATTTGAATACACAAAACAGAGACAAGAAAAATCTTACTTCTTCAGAACTTTCAAAGTAACAACTTTCATAGATACTAAATTGCATGTTGGAACAGATATCAACATTTTATTTGATGGTTTTTAGACATTTTGAAACTCTTTGAGATATTAACATACAGACAACAGTTAAAACAACATTTATTAATACTGTTCCTGGGAAAACATCTATTTCCATATCCAGCACCTCACATTCTGTGGCAGAAAAGAAATTGTGGTAAACACAGGCTGCTCTTGTTACTTGGAAAATCACATACCTCTTCCTGATCTCTTACAAGCTGTTAGCTACAGCTGGCAATGATAACAAGCCCTTAAAAATCACAATGCCCTTTAACATCTAAATTGCCATTGCAACATTCCTACTAAATGCTCAGCATGACTGGTGATGTTTCAGAAGCATGCACACAGCTGGTGCCAAATAAAACAAAAACTAGTAATTTGTAAAGTTCACGTTCTAGTCCAAATAGTCGGATAAAATGTTCTACAAGGATTTAATCCTATGAAACAAATGGTTGCAATTAGTTTTTTGGGGGATTATTTTTAAATGTTTCCATTTTATTTAGTGCTGTTTTAAATATCTCTTTATTTTTGTATTTAGCTGGACATGTTTCAAAAGCCATTTGTTATGACCCCCTGTTCTGTGGCAATTCTTTTGTCTAATGCATTAGTGGAATAGCACTGTCTAAAAGTGATGTAAAACAGATTGGTTCAGCCAGCAAGCAAGGCTGCCGAGAGTCACTCTAGTGACCCGAAGAAAATTTGCAAAAAAGCAGTACATTCAGTATCTATCTAGAGCCAAGTGAGTGGGGAAACTGCACTATTGTGTTCACAACTTTACCCTTTCTGTTCCCCTTTCCAAACTCCCTTCAGTATGCCTCCCTCTATGGACCATTTGAACATGCAGTGGTTTTGGGGTAGCGAGGTTAAACTGAATAATATGTAAACCATCAGATTTTTTCAATTTGAACTGTAAAACTTCTGTTCAGTTTATCCTCAGAATATTTTAATGATGGGATGGTTCACTGCCTAAGGGGCTGAATTGACTCTTGCACTAAAGGAGAATCCTAATGACCTCAGCTGGACTTTATCAGGATGCAGGCTACCCAGGACTTGTTCATGCCCTTTATATGACTATATAAATCACAATATTTGGGATGAAAGATGCCTCTACTGAAGATATGGCATTCTGATCCTTTTGGGTAGGGTTCAGGAGCTCGCAAGAAAACACTCTCATATTTCTCTGGCTGTTCATTTACAAAATGAAAAAAAAAGATTAGAGCTTTGACACTTCCAAAGCAAAAGAAAAAAATGAAATAAAAACAAACAAACAAGAAGGAAGAAGAATCTTCCAGAGTTTTTCAATGCATCATTCAGAAATGAAAAGGAGCAAAACATCGTTAAAATAATTGTTATCAGCTTACCTTCAGCAAGTGGTTAGCTAACACATCATTGACATCGCAGGTTTCACAAGATTTTACTTCAATAAACATTATGCAGAAATTGCAGCCTGAATCGGATCAAAAAGAAGAATGTTTTTCCTTAAACACCGTGGCAATCTGTGGAGGGGTCAAATTTGAACACAATAATTCAAAATTGGATAGTAATTAAACTACCTTTTACTGATTTGAAAAGATGCCCTGCTCTTCAAGGTGAGCTGTAAGTAGAGCTAATTAGAAAGATAGAGGTATTTAAATAAAGCAACATAACCAAATAATTTGCTTCTTAATTCAAAGAAGTTTTTTCAGGTTCCAAAGAAAAAGAACATGAAAGAAATTTATTTTTTAATATTGAATCATTTTGATGAACCAAAAGATCCATGAAAAATATTTGAAGAATGTAGGACTGTTTTCCTTTTAGAAATATCTTCATAAAGGTTAGATTTTAAAACAACCTGAGTTCTAATTAGGATTGTCACATGTTTTTTATTAATAGAAATTGGATCCTGTGTTTTCAAAGTGTTCTATCACCCTTGAGTTGGAAATCAGATTTAGTGAACTGAAGTCAACCTACATAATGAGTATCACTGCACCAATGGAACTACCCTCCAAGTAATTATTGTTGCCAAAGGAAAACACATTAACATAGTCCATATTTGTGACTTTCTGTTCAGAGGAGCTCATGTTTTAAGGCACACAAAGGAACAGGCATAATTCGTAAAGCTTCCCAGAGAGTACCTGGTTATTCTCAGCATATTTGCATAGAGCTTTCTCTATGTCTTGAAATAGAACAATACAAAACAAAAAAGGCTAATTAAATTTTTTAATGGTTGATAAATGTGTCTCTACATAAATATGTATGATCTATGTATTTAGTTTCCTATAATGAGTATTACTTTAAAGAGAAAGAAAACATCAGGCTGCATAAATGTCAGTGTAGAATGGAGATACATGAGGTTTAAATGAGATCCACAGAATCAAATATATTTGTTTCAGGTTGTGCTTGAATTAGTTTGGGATATAATCACCTCAGTGCATAACATGTCCTTGTGTTTCTTTGTATTGGAAGTGCAGTGGGTGTGACTGAACATTCCACAATTCAGGATAAAGCCGATATCACTTTACCCATGAATTCCTGCTGAAAAGAAAGATAGGAGCAAAAGATTTTCATCTAAATGTCAGTTTTGAATACAGTGACCCAATTTCTGTTTTGTACTTAAAAGAAACAACTTATGTTTAGGGAAGAAAATTCTTATCCAGGATGTCCAGCTCTTCAAACTCCTTCCCCAACACAGTATGGGCATCATGAAAGCCCACAGTCTTCAGGAGCTGTCAAAGATCGTGATTACAACTCTGTCACAAGGACCCTGTGGTCCTGGGCAGTCAGGGGAAACTTGGTGCCCAATTTAAATGAGATAACCCAACCAATGAGATGACAAGGGTACAGTGTACACTTGCTTGAGACATATTTTCACTGATCTCTAGCAAAATTACAAGATTACTGGAAGGTATTTCAACAAAAGATGCCAAACTTCCTACATGACTTTTGTGCCAAAACTCTAAAACGGCAAAACTCCCCTTCCCAATTGTCTAGCACATATACAGCCATATAAGGAGGTGAACCTCAATAATATGTGTTTTAAGCTTAAACAGTGGTACAACTTTAGTGGTAGTTCAGGGCAAGAAAAGGGTGAAGCCTAGAGGAAAATCTAGTTTTAATTTCTGACTCTGCTTGCACACACACACTTCTTTCCTTGAGCCTACCCTTTGTAAAATGTGAATAGTAGAAATCTTCTCGTAAAGTACTTTGAGTCTGTAAATAACAAGGACTATAAGAGGTAGGAGCTTCTTATTAGGCTCCCAAGCACAACAACTGTGACTGCGGCTAGTCTCTGGCCCATATTTTCAATCCTCTAGAGTTCTTTCCATCTAGGTAGTTAAATGGTCTCATTTGTGACAATTCAAGCATTCCCAAATTAATGGAGTGGGGAAGAAGTCTCATTTCTAGCAATCTTGACTAGCGCTGTTGAAGCATCCTCCTGATCACCACCAAATCCAGGGTATAATGTTAGGTAAAAGTCTACACTGCTGCCAGTCCCTCTTCCAAAAATGTTTACTGGTCAAGGTTCCCCTACCTACCACCATGACATTTGAAGGAAGGTGTGTCTGATAGTCATTAACTACTTATGCCACGCTCCATCCTGTAAGGAAAAGGATGGTCCGTGCTGTGGTATGTTTCCTGAATGATTTTGTCGTGTTTGAATATTAAATAAAAAAAGGGCTCAGAAACATTATATTTTCTCAAAGGTTCAAAAGCAATTGAAAAGGAAGTGAAGAGACTTACGGTTTCATTTAACTGAAAGTCAGTTTGCTAATATATCATTTAAACTCCAACAGTCATGGTTGCATCTTTCATTTAGAAGCTTTTCCCATACTGGGATCTTTAATGGCATTCCTATCAGCATTTTGTCTCTCCTCCTCCCCTTCTCTTTATCCTTCCCCACTAAATCTGTGTAATTTTTCACTGTCTCTCATTAAAGCTAGTTTTGTTTTTTATTTAATAGGAAAGGTGGCAGATGGGTGAGATATTGGTAGGCTCACCCTCAAATGAGGTGCCGTAGATCACCTTTTTTCCCTAGATTTGCAGTATTTCTAAGGTCACAGAAGTTTTCCAGAAGGCTCCTATGCTGATGAATGCTCACTGAGAAAAGAATGCTTGTTTGCAAAAGCTGTGGCTCTCTGGAATGATTTGTTTGTGTGAATCCATGACCACAACCGCTAACGAACATGGTTTGTGGCCAAATTCATGTGATTATTTTGTTAAGCTACAATGAAGTGCAATGGGTATATAAAATTCCCCAGGATATATATATGAATATCTGTTTAGTGACATCATTTACCCAAGCTGCTTCATCTCCTGGAAAACAGTTCATATCCCCTGCCACCTAATACTCTGGATTCCAGTTCCAATGGCATTTTGAAGCAGGAAACCTGGGAGATGACCAGCGCTTCTCTGTCTTAAATGCCATGTAGCAAGGAAATGATGAATGTGGCCCCTTGGACACTGCTGGACAAAAGATTCTTATCTCCCTACCTTGGTTCACGTGAGTACTACATAAAGGACTTGAAAGAGGCCTGTTTTTTTGTCACAACAGTTGCTTTCTTCTGACTTTTTATAACTGAACTTTTTAGAGTGGGGTTCATTCTGTTGTGCCACAGAGGCATTGCAGAGACATTCTAAAACTAAAAGATGTATTTGCCATTTGGAGTTTTTGTTTGTACAGTCTGATGACACTCTAGAGCTCTGATACTCCTCTAAGATATTTTCTAACCTCATTATCTTTTAGTTTAAATCAGTGTTCTGGCCAACTGTCAGATGGCTGTGAATGCTGCTGCTAATGAACTGTAAACTGTCCAGGGAATAAAATGTTGGCTTCATATTTAGTATACAGATTTGGAGATTTTATATATGGGATAAGAAATGGTGTTATACTTCTTTTTTTGTCTTTACAGGTGTTAACACTTAAACACATTATCTATAACACACCTGAGACAATTGCGTCCTTCCAAGGATATGCTTCAGTCAAAGGAAGAAGAAGAGATCATAATTCACAACACATGAGCACTCTTTCCGAATTCAGCTCAGTTAAAGCTATGACTTCATTTATAATGCATTATAGTGCATCGATAAAGTTCTCCTTGAAATTTTGACTTGCACCATGAACTACATTTTCTAGGAAAACACCAGCCTGGGCATAATTTTGCTTGCCTGTGTAACCCTATTAGTATTAAAATTCTTATAGTGGCATAGCTGAAATGAGAATTAGCTCCAATCAGGTTGTATTGGTTTATAAAACCTGTGTTTTCTTTGGTACTTCTAATGTAAGACTAAAGTGATGCCAATGGATTGAGCGATATTTTAGTGCACTTCCAAAGTTTCTGTAACTTGTTACTGTGAAAAGAACATCACCAGGTATTCCTCATCAAAGCTCCACTATACAAAACACTAATCTACTTGGACTCATGTTCATGTGATGTCAACCTCAATCCTGATGGATTGCATATTGAGAGACATTTTCATGGCAACAGGATTCAAGGGACTAATAGTAAGATTGACAATATGTAGCTAGCCATAGCATACCAAAATCCCAAACAGCACAGAACTTCGTTGGCCCCATGTGCACAGATGCACACAAAGCTCATGTTACTTTCTGACCAGATTAGTTAGACAGATAACAGTTACAAAGACAATGTTTTGAGTAGACATGATATGTCTCTCATATGTTGAATAAATATGTAGTAGAGTGCTGCCAAACGCAAAGGTATATACTATTTTCATGTCCACTGAGGATAGAACAATAAGTAATGAACTTAAATGTCAGAAAAAGAGTTTTAAGCTTTCCATTAGGAAGAAGATTTTACTGTATGAATAGTTAAACATTGGAACAGTTTATTTAGGAAGACTATGGAATCCCCCTTTCCAGAGGCTCTAAGCTGAACGTCTGTTAAATATGGTTAACGTGTTCGTCCTGGCTTTGGACAGGGCATTGGGATACATGGCCTTATGGGATTTAATAAAGAGCAATGTTTTGGTAGTGAAATAGTTTTTGCTGACAGTAAACCAGTATATGTTTATCCCAAAACCCCACTATTTCATATTCTAAATCATCAGACCATCCTGATAATGTAGAAGATCTTGGTAGCAAGTGTAGTTTACATCACATATCCACATCTAGCTAGTCATCCATGTTCTTTCCCAGAAAGAAATGGTTCATTCACTTCTGCAAGAAGTGATACATTGCATTAATGTTTTGTATTGATTTGTAACTTAGAGGAAGAATAATACGAATACAAAATATGCATGAAGTGTCTAACTCCAGCATTCATCCTACTCTGGATGATGACCCACCAATATGCTAGCATATACCAGGCTATTTAAATTCAAAGATAATTTCTAGGCCACATATGGAGCATGGAAATAACAGATCTTGTTCAAATCCGCTAACGTTCAATAAATTAATGAGTGCTATATTAAATAATTAGATTAATGAGTGTTATACCTCTAAATCTGTTAATCTGGTCTATTTTAGATATCTGCTTTAGAATTGTGTCCTAGGTGTCCCCATTTCTCTCTGGTGACTATAAGAGGAATCTAGATGACTAGGACAGAGGTAGACATTTATACTGTAGAATACTGCTGCTAGATGAGATAAATCTTTGACTGGATTATTGTCCTGCTGTTGACTTAATATTATCAACCATCTCATTATTGGTATAACACATGTCCTAAGGAAATGGAAAAATACTACAGCAACTGAATAACATCAGTGAGGATAGCATCTGAGAAACCTTCAGGGTGGGCCAGCCTAAATAACATTACCTAGTATTTGCCTAGGTCAGGAGGACTCACACAGGTAATTATCACAGCTCAGCTGATACATGGCAACTTTGTGAGACACAGTAATAAAGTTCTTCCAAGCCCTAAGGTCTTTACTTTGGAGTTAGGTGTAGACTTATCTGTATCTTGGTCTGAACAGCTTGTATGATAGCACCCAATTGCATCCCTAAGTACAATTATACTTAAAACTCCTCTACCTCATTAAAATGTACTAAGTAGCTTTGGTAGAAATGATTCAGGACCTAAAAATCTGTTCTACACATGCTGCTATTACTATATTAACTAGGATGGTTAACATCCATTACAGATAATTGGTTTTTTGTCTCACCCATTCTGTGCTTTGCATTGTTTTGGAATGGGTACGCTTACTTAAACTGTATTCTTTTAGTATTATAAGTCTTCAGGTTCAAGAGTAGGCTACCTTGCACTTGCATTGAGATAAGCAAGGTAAAAGATATCATAAAAATTCAGTCTTTAGTTGATCTGGTTCCTAAACTTGGCCAGTATCTGTTATAGTGATCTAGGAAAAAAAAATGTTCTGGTTTTTGGTTTGGGATTTTTTTTTAATTTCTTGAAGAAGGCAAATTCCTTTGGTCAGAATCTTTTTTTACCACTTTCAAACTCTCAGGGCCTTTTTTTTTTTTTTTTTTATCTGAACACTTCTAAAACACATGCAGTGAGAGAAATCAAACACAAATATGTAAAAATACATTAAAATTTTAACTGAAGTCAGAACTTAATGTTATGTATAATGTAGAATCTTACATTGCACCTCAGCATGACACAATTTGAGACAATGTTGTTGTTCTCTCTTGGATTTTTGTTGCCTCCTTCTTTTCTTTTTCTTTCAGGCAGTCAACCATTTCTTTATGGACATGTTGTTTCTTTAAGTTTTATATATTGCGTCTGCACACTTGCCTGTTTACTAGACGATAACAAGGAAGAGAGAAGAGGGACCAATAATGGAAAATAATGATGGGAGGGGGAGGATTATTAAATACTCTTGAACCTCCAGAGGCAACATATTTCTATCGCTACCTCTGGCACCAAAAGTAGTTGGCATGAGAACAACTGTCTCATTTACTCTTCTTTAGTGCAGGGATACAAAGTTACTGGTAAGATTTGTAATACCCAAGCAAATCTTTTTTAAAAAAAGAAAAGTTTCACTAATTGTCATATCTGTACTGCACAGACGTCTTCCTTATGTGCTTTTCAAAGTAGCGACACGAAGCATATTGAACTGATTAATTGCTATGTGAATTCAGGATCAAGCCATTGAAAACAATGGCTTGCACTTGTATGTCTGAAATTATGGAGCATTGAATAATACTGGTAAAACAAGAACTTGTTTGTAATCATTTAGGAATTAGTATCAAAATTTAAATGAAACTGCTATAAAATCAATGTAAATGAAACTTATTACTGCCATCAAGTGTAATGTTACAGCTTCATATTGTTGTCTTAGATAAGCTTTTGACCTAACTAGGACCTTGGCGTATCCTAGGGAATAGGACCTCCAAAGAAACGTTTATGCAGGATGTATGAGCAGGACCAGCTAACACAATCCCAGAAGTGAGTCGTGACAACCAAGGGAGGGAAATTTGAGAGTGTGGGAATGAGGCCATGAGGTGAGATAGTATTTTGATTTTTCAGGAATCACTACAGCCCCCATGAATGTGAGGAATTAAGGCTCCCAGAATACAGTGGCAGTACAAATGCCATCTGTCCTGTTTCTGGGTTGAATCACTTGCATGCAATTTTTTATATACCAGACCTACCTTGGGGCATTGTAATAATTACGATATATATTCTAAGCTGCTCATAGCTTTGTGTCAAGATGAAAATAAAAAGACCTGTAGATGGGACACTTGGGGACATGGTTTAGTGGTGGACTTGGCAGTGTTGTTTTTGTGGTTGGACTTGATGATCTTAAAGGTCTTTTCCAATGTAAATGATTCTATGATTTTATGAAATATTATACTTACAACACAGAAGACTTGAATTCAGGAGATTCTTCCTTTTCTGTAGACTCTGTGTATGACTTACATTATTTTCCTGTCAATACTTGTACCTTGGCTTCACTACCTGCAGAGCAATTCATATTGTATTGAATTCATTCTATTGTTCTACTAAGTGCATAAAATTAACTGTAGATGTAAAATGTTGCAGGATTAGCACTATAATTTCTTTCTGTGCCTCACCTACTGAAGATCTTCCAATGTAAGGAAGGGACAGATCCTTGTCTTCTCCTTTTTGGAGGATATACTCCATGTTTGGTCAATCTAACGGAACATCAGCATGGAGCTGCAAGAGGGATGTTGTGTGACAGGATGAACATACACGTCCATGTGTGCACTTCAGCACAGAAACTTCTCCAGCTTTGAAGGAGTTAGGGAAAAACTTGGTGTGGAACAAGAGCTAGGAGAGTGTGAGATGCCACAACTGTAAGCAGGACTGTGAGGAAAAGGCTCATTTGGTGCAGAGCAGCAGAAGACCAAAAACAGATTTTTGCCAACCTTCCATGTTTTAGTGAGATGTTGGAGAATGAATGAACCACGGATAAACTTGCTTTTTCTCCTTGCAGGCAGTGCTACTACTCTTAAGCCTTATGGATGGTATTCATCTTGCCTAGCTTTAGAGCTGACAGCACAGATGTCTACAAGTACTCAACATAGCCTCTCTTTATAATTCATAGAGGGCACCTTGGGGTGCAATTGATCTAATTCTAAAGTAGACATCTAAAACAGGCCAGAAAAATCATGTCTCAGAAGTATAATATCAACCATTTACTGGATTTGAATTTGATCTATCATATCCATGCTCGGTAGGCTATACAATAATTTGTGCTTTTATAAGTATCTTCATTGCCTGTGTCATCCTGAGGAAGGGTCTTAAAAAGATTTGCAGTCATAAGAAAGAAGAACAGATGGTGTAACAGCTTCATCTGGCAATGACTAACATATACATATGAGGCCTTCTCGGGACTGATGCCTCTCTCCTCTAAGTAATTGAACAGCTTCTTAACAGGACAGCTGGAAGGACTGCTGAGCCCACTTCCATTCTTCTGGACACAGTGGCCTGGATCTGAAACATAACAGAGGAGCTGAGTTTCCTGGCGTGACCATTTTTTTTTTCCTCAAAAAGTCAAACACAAACATGGAGAAAATAAGTACGGTGGTACAAAAAAAAAATGTTTTTATGTTCCTTTTGCTTATTGCAGTAAATGGTAAGGTTCGCACACTCACGAAGCAGGAATAAATCAAAAATTGAGCTGCTAGTGATAGAGAGCAAAGATGGACGGGAATAACCTTTTAGCAGAGAAAGAATAGATCTTGGAGTGTCTGAGGAACATCATTCTCTTGTAGGTGCCAAAGGTAAACCTAGTAAAGCTATTTTGACTGAAGACATTGATAAACAAATTCAGGAAGAGTTGAATCAGTACTATAAATCTTGGTGCTGATCATGGTACATAGATAACACTAGTTGGTGCCAGGGATGAAGATTTCCATGTATGCAGACCCTACGATGTTCTATGACTTCATACTAAAATTATGTCAATACTGGTATAGAGATAGTAAGTGAGCTCTGATATGAGAGGGTCCTTATATGCTTCAAAGGAAGCCAGTTCAAGCTGGGAACTAAGTTCTCAAAAAATGGAAAAAGGGCAGTGGAGGGGTGTTTTTATTTTTTGTAGATCTACTGTAGAAATCTACCTTTATGTACCAGGATATTGCTGTTACCTTTTTCGCAGAGAGGAAGCTCTGGGAGCTAAAAATGCTGAGAGGTGTTCCAGAAAAGAGCATAAACTATAAAATCTAATGAACAGATACAGTCAAAGTACATTTAGAAGAAGACTGTTCAAGGGCAGGTGGAAACTTGATTCAAAGTAGTTCTCAGTGACTTTTCTAATAGGAGAAAACCAAAAGAAAACAAAGTAAACAAAGCACAAAATAGAAACAAAAACCTTTCGGGGGGGGGGGGGGGGGAGGAAGGCAAAATGAAACAATATGAATACTCTGCAAAAGAGACTCATAAGGCAAGTTCTTCCATGAAACTGTTAGACCTTGATGAGAGACCTAGCTCAGCTCAAACATCCATTGAAAACCAGAGTTTGGGATACAGAATGGGGGCTGTTTTCAACCTATGTAAAAAATCGCAAAATACTCTTTTAATCCTAAACTCTTTAGAAGA
Organism: Chionis minor; assembly: GCA_013398295.1. Lineage (NCBI taxonomy): Eukaryota > Metazoa > Chordata > Aves > Charadriiformes > Chionidae > Chionis > Chionis minor. Next base: position 703,141 of record VZSF01000234.1, read on the forward strand.
TATTTCTGTACAAGGTTTTCCAAACACTGTCAGAAGATATAAATATTCTGCTCAGTGCAAGTACCACTTAGTTATATTAGATATTTCCTAAAACAGACACCAACAGAAACTGGGTGGTCAAAATTTTTTAGCAGATCCTCACCGTAGTCACTGCTACAAAACTCAATTATTTTTCTTCTTTATACCTTATCATGTATTTATCATGTAATACGTCAGTATTTTATGCACACTAGTGAATTCATCAGATGTACCTGAAGTGCTCCTTAAGAAAAGCTGTCTTTTTTAAACCAAAAATTCCTGAATTTGTTTTGGTTTGTTTTAACACTTACCAGTTAAAAATCCCCTTAATCTGTTTCATTGTGAAGTCTCACATAGAACTATGGATGTACACCTGAGGGGAAAATTGCTAATGCAGGGACAAATGTGAACAATGGGAACCTGAAAGAAATAGGAGGTGTGAGAATATCCTCAACGAGTTCTGCTGCTGAACATGGATCGTCATGAAACCGCAGCCCCACTTGCTGGGTCACTTGGCCTGACCTAATTGAAAGATCAAAACAATTCAGACTCTCTTGCAGAGATTTGGTCAACCATCAGTCTTTTTCAACCACCAGCCTGACTGACAGGTACAACATTCCTGCCTTTCCTCTGACTAAGGCAGATGATATCACAGCCCTCCTGTGGACAATGAAGACTGGAAGAAGCTATTCTACCCTGACACGATTTCTACTTTCCATCCTCTTTTACCTAACTATACTCTGGCTTTCTCAAGGTCACAAAGCTCAGCAAAGCATTTTAAGCCACTCTGAAAAAGGTAAGTATTCCACCACTGGGGCATTTTAGATGTGGGTTAATTTGCTTCTGAAGCCACCACAAATACCGTTTCCCATTCAGCTTCTCTGAGTGCAAGATATTTATAATCTTAGCATGTGTACCTTAGGGAGAAACACCGAGTTTTGCAACCAAGCCATTAGGCTATATATCTGAAGTGTATGGTTCCTCACACTGAACAAAGTGGTAAGGGGTCTGAATGATCAGAGAGCTGAGAGACAGAAGGTGGAATGATATATTGGCGCACCAGGGATCAGATGCCTGACAGTGACAAGGCTAAGAATTGGAAACAAGTTTCCCTGTGGGTCCTGGCATTTTCCAGACATAAAGGTGACACATATTCAACCTAGCCTTGGGATTATGGATTTATATAGTGCAGACAAACACATCTGCTGCATGTGTAGTCCTCTAGCTTTGGATTAAACGTTGCGAGGGGTGGGGAGAGAGAAATTCATTGTCCCCAGGTGGTACTTTTAATGAAAGACAATTTTGCCACCGGAGACTAGGGAGAGTTAGAACAGCTCACAAACTTGTCCTAAAACCTAACTTTACCAAAGTAGTCTATGTGTGAGGTAGAAAAAACCCCACATGCGAAGAATGTCAATGAAAGTAAAAGAAATAAAACTTTCTCCCTTGCCAGGTCCATGCCAGCTGAATGAAGATTGTTTGGCATGAATGCCAAACAGTGAAAAAAAAACCTCTTCCAGAGCAAAGTGCATAGCTCAGTAGGCAAACTGAGAAAAACACTTTGTTTTTCTTTTTGTCCTATGATGACAACAAAGAAAGTTCACCTCCTGTGCATCCCATCTCTTGTGACTGTATGCCTGTATGTGGTTCCAAGTTGTCCAGTTCTGAGACAGATCTACTTAAAATCGATTACATTTTCATTAAAATATAAATGGGCATCTTTAACTTTCAGGTAGAGGAAACTCAAAACGAGTTGGCAAAATGCAATGGAAAAGAAAAAAGGCTTTTAATTTAGTCTCCCACTGTCCGATTTGTCTGCAGGGAAGGTCCTTGCTATCAGAGCTTTTGGATAATATATCAATTGTCTGAGTAACAGAAAACTCAGTAATTCCCTTCTGGTTCTTAGGAAGTTGTCTTTTTGTGCCAAGACCCAGCTCCTTGCACCCGTCTTTTCTCAGTGGCCTCTCCATCTGGGCTGCAAGTTCCTAGTAGCTTGCAATGACTCTCTCTTTATTGTTTGCGAGAAGAGAAAGCCCACAGCCTTCTGCGGGGGCAGGCCCAGTAACTCCACAGGGAAGGGGCAGTCTCCCTTCCTTCCACCTGACCCACTCATTCTCTCCTTGAACCAAGAAAATATATCCCTAAGAACAAACCTATAAACCTGACCAAGTAGGCTTGTGAGAAACAGCCTTAGTAGCCTTCAATCTGCAGCTATTTCCTGCTGTGTTCTCAATCAACAGTAATAATGGACACAAATCTGAAGAAAACATCTGCTCCAGAACACCTCCATAATTTATACAAGCTAAAACACTTACACTTAGTGCTAGTCCTTCTCTATCTACTGAATGCATGAAGCCAAATGTCCTCAGGCTTCAGGAAAGTTTGTATTTGTAGCTGAACTTTATGGCTTATTTCCAGCTCTGATTAGCAGCCAGACTTTCTGTGTTGGCCCCTCACGGATGATGTGTTGCAAAAGCGTCATTGAGATATTGCTTCTTCCTCACTTTCTCCAAGTATTTTTGGTTCAGTCTTTATATGTCATCACAGCTGGCCACTTTCCTTACAGTTTTGGAGGCGGATATACGTTGGAGGCAGATGTACACTCAGATTGCTTGGCAGCAGAGGGTGTATTGCTGGAGCCAGAAGAACAAGATTAGAAGGTGAGATAAACATATGTTTTTATCTCTTAAATAAAGATTGGCTTCTGTAGTACCTTAACTGTGAAACTTTGGAGCCTCCAAGGGCCTTGGAGCTATGAATTTATAGGAAAGGGAGCTCTTTTTTCTCAAGTTAAAACATCGGGTACTTTCTACCATTTTTTAGTGCTTATTATAAATCAAACAGAAATGTGAAACTTGTTTTTATCACTCAACACAAAGACCATTTGGGACAAGTTACAGATGGGAATTTTGATCAACAGTTATTGATGAATAATAAGGAAAGTGGTTAGTAGTCCTGCAGAGTTTGTGGCAACAGTGTAGGAAGGTCCTAGATAGCTTGTAGGAATAGTACAGACTTTATTTCACAAACTTCCTGAGTCACTCTGGAAAAGTCACAGACTGACACTACTGTTCTGCTGAGTTCAACATGTGATTTTCTATTAATTACAATAGCATGAAGAATGAAGCTTTAATCTCACAAGATTTGTTTTTCTCTGTATAAAGCAGGAGTAGAATAATTTGCCTTTATGAACAAATCTGCATATGCCACGTTTAAAGATGTTTAAGTGGGAGCAACTATACCTATACTATGCAACCCATACATTATACATGGAGTCCTTTGCATCTATTTTATAACATAAACATTCATACAGAGTTACATTTGTATTCAAGATGATGAAACAGCTTTTTGCTTACATAGCTTCCTTCTACAACACTGAAAAGGATATATTTAAAAGGCTGCATCAGTTGTTCAACATGTGTAGGTAATGTATTTTGACCCACTTCTAAATTTAAACAAAAGTTGTGATCTTCATTCTTTCTCTTCTCAATGTATTTCTTCTGTAAAGAAGTGTTGCTTTTGCTCCTATTTGAGATCAAACGAGCTCTTGAAGCCCCAAAGGCATCTTTGAAAAGAAATTTAAAATGTTTTTATACTTCAGAATACTCCAATATTGTTTAAATGGCTGTGGCTCTATTGCTAACACTGAAATAAGAAATAATGCTATGAAAATCAAAACAAGATAAGTCAGATCAATGTGAATATTTTGTATTCAGTCTGCAGGTAAATAAAGCAGTAAAGTGTTAGAATGCTTTTAGGTCCCAATCTATCAAGGTACTTAACCATTTTAGCATTAATCATAAAAGTGCTTTAATTGATTTCTATTTAACTATTCTAAATCTGAAGTACTTTGCTGATGGCTGAACTTACTGCTTTGCAGGAACGTATGGAACCATAAGGATTTGTAAATATTCTCTTCTCCCTAGCACAGGGACAAAAGAGAGAGTCAGACAAAGGGACAATGGACACAATGTACAAGCAATGCCATTTCAGAAAGTTATAATTCTTATAAGTATCAGCATGCACTTCACTTAAAGTTTAAAAAGCTGTTGTTGATCTGGCGCGCCAAATATGATATAGATAAAAAGACAGATTTTGATTCTCTTGATGTTGGTTCTACGTGACACACGTTACTTGAATAGCTGAGTGGCTATTCACATATTGTTCCACATGTGAAATGTTAAAGTAGTGCACAGTCCTCCAACAGTTAATTATTTAGTTGCAAGCTGGTGAGTACATTTTTGAAAAAGTCTCCAGAGAAAATTTACCTACAAAGTTAAGAAATTGTGAGTGGTATGTCAATTTCTATAGATTTCCTTCCTGTGCTTGCAAGAAAAGGAAGTAAGTGTACAGTGTTTTAATGTTATAATATTGGCCAACTTTGGCTTTGCAAAGAGAAGTGCTGTAAAAGAACCAGTTAAAGTGCATACGAAAGGTATTAAGCCGGGCATTTGTAAATTCTTGTGTTAGAAAACAAATCTACTTTGATCCACGCTGTGCAGTCTTTACAGCAACTCTGCTCATGTTTGCCACAAATAAGTTCACATCCCAGGATTTAGGAAAACATATAAACCCATGAAAACATCGCTCCATGATTTGGTTCCTGAAGCAGAAGAATGTGCCTTAAGGCTCTGCAGAATAAAGGATTTAAAATTTAAGGTTCAGCCTCAAGCATTATTGTCCTTGATGGAACAGCAGAAGGTAAGGACTGCAGGCAAAATTATCATAGCCTGAAGCCAACCCAGCTGCAACAGGAGAGGGAAGCAGGAGCCAGACGACCCGAAAGAATCATAAGTCAGCAGCAGGACAGCAGGATGAACTGCTGAACCCAGCCAAAACTGGAGCTGCTATATTATCAGCAAATGGAATTTGGGGTTATAGTAAGGTGTTGCTTGATTTGGGAAGAAGAGTTAACGTAACTGTGATTCATGTATGAGGCTCACGAGGAACTGTACACTGCAAAGAATTACAAGAAGAGTCATTTCCCACTAACATTCAATAAGGAAATGAATAAGACTTGCAAACAGCAACAACAACAAAAAGCTGTGTTATACGAGCATGATTAAGTTACAAGTTCAAGTAATCCAAAGTTTGAACTAAAAGCACTCAGAAGTTTGGCCAGCCTTTTTCTAATCCCTTGTGTGCATATGTTATGAGATGACCATTAATGGCATACTCATTATTTTCTGGATAGAAAACCTTCTTCATTGAAGTGCATGAAATGGATGACGTTCACTGACCAAATGTTCAGAACTGTCTTATTTTTCCAAGAAATGTTTTTCCTGATCTCATTCCTCTATTCTTTAAGATAACCTAATTGGTTTGGCAAAGCTTTTAAAAAAAACACATGCAAATGAAAATAAACGACACACCAAAATGCAACAGCCAGAGGCAGGTACCCAGCCTGGAAAAGCATAGTTGAACTGGTTAAAGTTTTTCAAACTTTGTAGTTTTTAAAAGTTTCTTCTAATGGGCAATAACAACTAGTCTTAGTAATAGGTAATGACAGCAGCCACATCTAAAACAAATTACCTGCAACATTCCACTCTGAATCTTCTCTTGTTCTGATGGGCTATCTACTGTAAGTTTAAAGAGTGTATATAACTCCTATTGTACTTTAATTTCATATTCTTTTTTTGTAAAGATATCAGATTATAGAATTAAAATCACTGTCTTCATAAAGATATGTGTGTCATCCAATGAAGTGTGTCTGTCTGATTCACAGGAATTGTCAAATCTGAAGTGTGGCGTACCACTGAATGGCCATAGGTTTTTTCTCAGGAGATTAGTTCCCTTCTTTGAGTCTGTGATGTCTCGATCTGACCGAGACATCTTAAATGCAGCATCTGTCTCACATCCTTTAATCAGTACTGCTAAACATGAGAAATATTCTCCAGGACTAGAAGAAGCACTGCATTTTTTCTGTCTGTCCAACAGAAACTGAACCAAGATGTATGGAGAGCGAGCCCTGTAACAGCTAAGTAGTATTGTCTTAAATAACGTTGAACTTATCTCGCAAACTTTTCCATCGCTTATATTGTGTTTCAAAACAGTAAATTTTTAAGAGATTTTCTTCATCATTACTTCTTTATTTTCCTACATGGAGGAGCAGAAAATTAAAAAGAACAGGTGGAATGCCAGAATGGTTTCTGATAAATAGCAGAATGAGCCAGAAGCATATGCAACACCATTTCTGCTTGTGCTAATGTAGGACACCGGGGAGTGTGGGAATAATGTGAGGACTTCAAACTCTTCCTTCTGGTGGTAATCTAATAGCAAAAGAAAAAAAACATAATATTTCATTTCTTACCAGATTAAGAAATGCTACACTGTTTGTAACTGCTACAAATATTTGGGGTTTTGCCTAAATATATTGGTATCCATAATTTTCCCATAGACCACATTAGGGATAATGTGAATGCACTATATTATCATAAAATGGTGACATAGAAAGCTAAATGTCAATTGACTAGTAATCAATAGTAGGTAGAGTACTGTTTTAGTAAATTTTCTGAGAATGCATCCCTTGCAGAATTATTATATCCCTTGAGTTTTTTTGGTTGTTGTACTCTTTCTTCTCTTTCGCTTTCTTTTTGTCTGCCAGTCTTTCTGTCTGTCTGCCTCTTTGTTTATAGTCACCAGCCTTGTCGTCCAGTTCACTGTATTTTACTGGATTAACTGAGTCCAAAGCACAGAACTCATAGATGTGGTTTTACACTGCATTTAAAATGCCTAATTTAATTCTCTCAACCATATATCTCACCCACACGGAGACGTCTGAGTTTTCTCTGAGCAGTAGTATTGTCTTAAATTTCACTACCTTACTTAGTTTTTGGCATGAGCAGAAAGTGATACTCCATGTCTCATCTTATCTACAGTGACCTTACAATTGTTTTTACAAATATTACTGCTAGACTTGGAAATGCAACTTCCAGATATTCAAATACAAAATAAGATTTACACACAGTGTAAATATTCTATATTTCTATTAATGTCTAACAATGATGGATTTTATTGGGTTTATGTGGAAAGAGATGTGTGAAATTAATAAAATCACTTGGGGACTTGTTTCACACAAATCTGTTTTTCAATACATGTTCATCTCAGGGATACTCTATTTTTACTACTTGTCTTGAAGTATTCTTCAGGTAACAAAAAGCTGTGTTTTTAAATAACTTTTTTAAAAAAAAAAATTCTTAGTTATGCTAACAGTAAAAAAAAGCACTGAGCTAAGTATCAGAAAATTTTATAACCCAAAATTCAATTTTTTAAAATCATATTTCTTGCTGTGGACAGAACTCACTGTAGAAATCTCATATGAAAATCCTGGGTGCACATTCCTACTTGAAACAAAGTGACAGATTCAGCTGGTGGATATCTGGGATGAATAAATATTTTGCTTATACGCTTTTAAAAATCCTGCTTTTGGCAAATGCACTAGGATTTCTTTGAATTTTTCTAAAATAGGGCATCATGTGTCAAACCAAAGTCATGGTAAATATTACTAACAGTAAATACTGAGTGTTGAAGCTGTAGATTTTATCATTAGTGATACTTTTTTATAACACTATGCTTTGTCACACGAGTTGGGGCAAACAACTGTGTGATCTGAAATGAACGGTGCACCTGAAGACGGGAAGCAGCAGCAACAACACGATCCCATAAAAGCCATCACATTTCAGAGGATCTGTTCCTTTCTAGAGCATTATAATTTGCACACAACCTTTCTGCATACTCAGGAGGAAGACAATAGACAGCAATCAAAATGTTCTCTATCATTAAGAATAGACAGGAGGCTCCCTAGGGAAAAAAACATGACTCCAGATTTTCACCAGGGGACACTTTTCTCAAGACTGTCAGAGCACATTGTTACTAGTCCCATAGGGAGAGGATTAGCTCATCTACCATTCGTCATCTTGTCTCCACTGCTCATTTAGACCTCTTGTCTAAGCAATGGAGAAAGATAAATGGAAGAATTCCTTTCCTGCAGTCACTGTCTCCCCAGTGACAGCAGAGGGGTGACCTGGCCAAGCGGCTTAGTCTAGGCATCTAATATTTAGGAGAAAAAGTGAAAGAAGATGATTGCTGTTCTTAGCCACTTAAAGAAACCTATCTGGAACTTATAGCTGAAATTCTTCTGTCTCCACACTTGGAAATGTGATGTTTCGCGTCTCCCATACACAGTTGAGCTGTTTCATTTTCTCTGAATTACATTTTACTTACAGCCTACCATTTTGCTGTAGAAATGAAGAAAAATACAATTGAACACAGCCTAAAGGACTTCTGGAATACTGTCCGGCTCCGTGCATTTGCAACTAGAAGCCTTCAACAGTCAAAACCAGCAAGAATTTTTGCTGCTTTCTACAACATAAACACTTAAGAATATACACCCATCTTTAGGAAAATGAGCTGTTCTGCTATCAGCAGAACTAGTAAACCTTTGTTTATGTTGGATACTTGCTCTGGAAACCTCTGCACGCTTCACCGCAGGAGGAGCCCCTTCCAAGGCTTGCGGTGACAAACCCAGGGGGTCCAGGAGAGCAAGCGCTGTGGAGCAGTGTGCTCAGCTACATGCATGGCTGCCAATCAGCCCATTCATGCATGCTGGTGGGCTCTCAGTCTACTTTTGACCACTGTGGTCAACAACTGCATTCTGTGTGTCTTTCCCTTCGTGTGAAGGGACAATCTCTTCATTTTCTTTTTCTAGCCAGCTGGGGATTTTCACAAGGTTTCTATGAGTTTAGTTACCTCTAAGATTTCTGGGCCTTTTCCAAAGATGCTTGAGAATGGCTATGACTTTACATGATACAGTGATGGTTGACCATGTCTTCAAAATAAACTAAAGTGTCATCAACTGTATGATGCAGTGCCAATACCAGGAGTTGAAAATAGTCCAGAGTCAACACAGACAGTAAAGCTATGAAGCACTGTAGCATTAGGAAAGGATTCTCTCTTCCTCATGAACTGTTCAGAACAGTGAAACTGTACATGCTCCTCAAAGCTGGATAAAGCCACTGGGTGGCAAAAATACTGTCCTCAGCCGTGAATTGGTACAGATCTGCCTGCCTAACTAAATCTGACCTCTAATGTCACATATTAACATTATGCCTAAATCTACTGGGCATGTTCACCCTCATAATCAATCTTCTCTGCCATACATTCAATCAGTATTGATGGAAATGAACATATGTGTTTTTATTTTTGGTTAAATGAAAAATCAAAAACATTCCAGGAAATCATATATTTCCCCTGACAGAAAACCAAATGCAATGGTTCCCCATTCTTCCTCCCCACTTTTTTATGAAACAAATATCTGGGAGACCAAAGAATGCCATATGAACTTACGAATTTGCTGATTCACATAAAAATTATGAGAGCTCCTTTCAGCTCTGATCCATAGTGGAATACCAAAAATATCATATAAATCTATGGGAAAATATTTCTATTATTAAAGACTATAACAGTACTTTTTAAATATATATCTTTATTTTCGTGTATCAGTAAGATTTATTTCCAGCAGAATGGTGCATTGATTTGTCCTTTGCTTTTATTTTCAGTTTCTTTCCAGCTTTATTTTATAAAGGAAAAAACTTCTCTGCCATTTGTTTTTGCCTGTATGCATTAGCAATTTGAAGACTGATGGCATTTTCAGAGGCAGGACTAGAAACTTCTTTACCCTCAGCACTTACATGTCATAGCTCAACAGCCTTTGCATGTCATAGCTCAACAACATAGAAAAAACAGGTTATATTTTACAGAAGAACTCTGGAACTGTTGGCAGCTATACCATGGCACATCAGGTGTCTGCAGTTGGCCATCAATGGATAAGGAGTTTTCTTTATTAACTTGTCTGAGCATGAAAAATTATTATGAAATGCCACAAAATTAGCTTTGTGAAACACAGGGCACTCTCTGCTGATGTTTCATTTAGTTCCAAATAATTTTAAATCACTGTTTTTGCCAGAATAATTCTGTTCTCTAGAAATTAATTCCATAATGATAGGCTTTTAAAACTAGAAATCTATTTTAGTATTTGAAGAGATTTCCTTCCCTCCACACAATAAAGAGTTTATTTAAAGAAAGAAAAAGAAATCTTTCTATTTCTAGCCCTTGTTCTAGCTCCCATTTAGAGAAGAGCTTCTTTTATCAAACTTCCTTTGACTCAATAAGTTATAGCCAAGATGTTGGATCATATTACTAACTTCATGTGATGACATGCCATAAAAACATATTCAAATTACAAACTAATCAAGATCAAACAAATGCTTTCACCTATTTCTATTTTTTTAATTTTACAACATGGAAAAGTTGTTTTGGATACTATTAAAACTATGCTAATTTTTAAATGTAAAACCAGGCATAGCAACTTATGACAATGGAATTGAATTAAGCTAACTTTAGGGAAAAAAGGGATTTTGCTGAAGATGTACTTATTGAAATTACTGATTGGGACCTGGGGACAATGAAAAGATACATGCTTTCCTAGCAAAATTGGTTTTCCCAAATAGACAGATATGACAGATTATTCAATTGCAAGATGGTCCAGGTATGAACATAAAAAGTTTTTTCAACCACTAAATCAATTGGTAATGGGGTCAGCCTTCTAAAATAAGTCCATAATTTGGTAAAGCATTGTGATTTCCCTCGGCGAAAGGAACACAATGACCATTCCTGCCAGCCACTGTGCCCTTCTACTGGAATGAGTGTGACTTTCTGCATTAAGAAAGTCAACCTGTCTAGAGGTAACCTGGCTGTCTAAACAGCCCGTTGAAAAACAGAAAATAGGAATTTTCAGCGCACCAGGTGGTCAGTACATCTGTTGGTTCCAGCAAGATATCCATCTTACTGAATGTTGTAGACAGAGGGGTTTCCTCAGTGCAGAGTCCCTTTTGCTCCAGGACCTTGTATGAGCCAGGTCTGTGAGACACACCTCCAGAAAGAGAAGTAACAGAAAATGTTGCTTAGACTTTGCAGAGTTTGGTTTTTTTTCTTGGCAATGTTACAGAAAACAATGCATAAAATAAGTTTGCTTCTTTCACAGCATTGGTTTTTGACAAGGTAAGGCATTGACAGTAGTAGATGGCTTTAAAAATAAACCCCAGTCTGTGACCTGTTATATGCATTTCAAAAACTGAAAGAACACAGCAGGTTCTAAAAGCTGATTATGCACTGTCTACAGGACTGAACTCAAGTGAAATACTGCATTAAAACTTTTAACACCTCCTTTGAACCACCATTACTAAGGGATTTATGTTGAAAAAGCCAAACTGATCAGTGTGGCCAGCAGTGATTTAGTTAATTTTCATAGAATCAAAGAATCATAGAATATTTTGGTTTGGAAGGGACCTTTAAAGGCCTTCTAGTCCATCCTCTCCTGCAATGAGCCAGACATCTTTAACTAGATCAGGTTGCTCAGAGCCCCATCCAAGCTGACCTTGAATATTTCCAAGTATGGGGCATCTATCACCTTTCTGGACAACTTGTTCCAGTGTTTCACCACAATCATGTAAAAAATTTCTTCCTTATATCTAGTCTAAACCTCCGCTCTTTTAGTCTAAAGCCATTAGCCCTTGTCGTATCACAACAGGCCCTGCCAAAAATTTTGTCCCTGTCTTTCTGGTAGGCCCCGTTTAAGTACTGAAAGGCTGCAATAAATTAGAAACAGGACACTACTAGTCTGACATAATAAATAAATGAATTTACTAAGCAATGATTCAGCACAGCTGATTATTGGCCTCTTCCTACTCTCAAGCACCTGGTCTTCTCATCTCTAAAATATCGAATCCAACTGCAAACGCAGTTTCAAAAAAAAAAAAAAAAAAAAAAAAAAAAAAAAAAAAAAAAAA
>VZSF01000234.1:715010-743362 GCA_013398295.1 Chionis minor
AAAAAAAAAAGGAAAAAAAAAAAAGACAGAAGAAAAGTAAGTGGCTAATTTCCCAAGATTCATTTAATGGAGTGAAGAGTAAAATCCTGGTCCTATAAAAAGTGCTGGTAAATTAATGGAACTGCACTGCCTTCAGTAGAGTTTCTTATTCGCTATTTAGCAAACCATTGATTCAGCCCAGCTCTTACGGAAGACATCTGGGAGCCAAATCAGGCCCCATATCCTCTTCCTCTTTTCATTTCCCTTATTTAATATGACTACTTAATGTAAAGAAAAAAAAATAATTTTTCATTACCTTTTCTTACAGTACTTAATGATTCCGATTGAGCTTATGGTTAATGATTCTGAGTATGTATGTGCTGTGGAAAAATGGTCTTGTCACTTTTCCGTCCTTTCTTTCAGTTTAACTTAATTTTTTAAAAAAAATACCTTTGAATTAATATTTTTCCAACATTTTAGAATATTTTTTCTAGATACTTTCCCAAAAGCTTTTAGTTCTAAATCATACAAATCTATTCTTCATTGTTATAAACATTAAACAACTTTGCCTAGCTACCAGCTGCTACTCGGCACAGCTGTCAATATGGCCAACAGCCTTATTCAAGACCATTAAAACAAAAGAGCACCTATTTTCTGCTACAAGCTACCACCTTTCACCCAAGATGATGCACAAAACGGACGTGGAATACCATTTACAGGATTAATATTATCCAGTGTTTACAGCTAATGGATTTGTGTTACTGCTTCATTTTATAAGGCCTCTTTTCGTCTTTTAATTTATCTTCAGGTCCGCTGCTTTATTTTTGTTCCATCCTCCTCATAAAAGCCATTATCTTTCCATTAGCAAACCTGTTAAATAACTCTTCATATGCTCTTTGATCTGTCCAGCAGCCATTTGCATTCTTTGCAGTGAGTTTTTCAATTATACTCAAGAATTTTAAAATACCAGTTTGCTGAGAGCTACTTCACACACTGTGGTACATTTAATTAACATAGGATGGAAGAAAGGTTTGCAACCATGTTGCTGCACTTTGCTGCCATAACAACTCCTGGTTTCCTTCTCTTATGCAAATCAGGTCACATACATTTATGTCAGTGAAAATTCTGTAAAACTTTTACATAACATTGGTCCAAATGCATTTCTCAAAACCTGCATGGAAATAATTATACTTTATTTTTACATTTATCTGAAAAATTATCTCTCCAGATACTGGTTCCTGAAAGTACTTTCTGGGTGAGTTTGTGTTTGTTTGATTTCACAAGTCATCTTCTTTTTATTTCTTCCGCTTCTTTCAATATTACTCCTAGTAGCAAATGCGGAATGTAACTCTTTTCTTAAGGCACATTTACTTTGTACCCATTGTGTGACCATAGTGTTGCTTAGTCACATCCAACGATTTAGAAAAGAATCCTTAAACATCAACTTGTACATTAAAATATGTATTATCAGTATTGCCTTAGCACTGAAATGACCCCTAGGTTATGAGACATAATAGTGAATTTTTTTTTTCTATCCCTCATCTCAGATGTCAAAACACCTTCTTTTCCATGGTAGTCTGCAGAGAGGTCGTGCTATGACCCTGTGTCCTGCAGGGAGGTTTAGTGACAGAGAAACAATAGCATCAGAGGGTACCTGATGATTCCCCTGCATATGTTCATGCCAGGAGAGAAAAACGTTCAAAGGGATTATATTGTCTTCCTCAAAACCTAAGATTCTTCTTTCTAGTAAGACCAAAAAGCACATTTTTAGTAACATAGGTTATCTGGAGTCCGAATTTCAGGAAGCAGACAGATACCCTTAGGGAGTTCAAGATGCTGAACAATATCCTTAAGCTCTTTCTTTAACTGAAAAGGACCCCTGGTGTCCACTGGACTTCTAGAAAGGCAATCACTCCTCTGACAAACAAATTATTGTTTTCCATTAGTCTTTTAATGATTCTTTTTTTATCTGCAAAATAATGACAAATATTGCACTTTTATTCTCAGAGGGAACAGTATCCTGCCATGCTGTTTATCTGCAAGCAGTCTTATAGAGGCAGTAGAAGAAAGAGGAAGGGAAGTTGTAAGGCTGTGTGTTCATGACTAGGAATAGATGACCAGGGACTAAATGTATGGAGAAAGTCCAGACTCAGGGCAGAAGGGCAAGAAGGCAAGCAGGACCAAATGTGGGACTTTGGTAGAGCATTTAGGATTGCAATAGACTGTAATCAGAGAGCAAAGCATTGGCAGATATGACCTTCCGGCTGCTATTAAGTTTGGTTTTCACAATTGGTATACTATTGTTGCATTTGTCCCTTCAGACCACTTATCCATAGTACTGTAAGTTTCAAGATATTTTGCTTAGAAGTAGCATGATATTATTCCACTTCCATAGTTGTCTTTTCCAAAAAGCCTTTCCATATTTTGTGATACTGAATTTAAATGCACTGTATACTAATTTTTGATGATGTCTCTATTTCCTATGCGGTCCACTACATATTTTGTGTGTGTCTGCTCCTCTGCTTTCTCATGTAGGGATGTAAAAGGAAAAATGCTTTGAGGCCACAGTTTGCTGTGTGGGTTATTCTCTCTTTAGCTGTGTCCAAGCACCACTTCTCTTCAAAGCAGCTCTACTCTGAGTTTGTTTAACACTAAAAGCAAATTCAGGAGAAAGAGCAAAATTTGATCAGTGACATTTGGGCCAAAAAGTGCTTCAACCCGATAGCCATCTCAACACTAGCCATACCCCCGGTAAATGAACTTCAATATTAAAATAGTCCCATTACTATTAGTCCTTGATTGTACGTCCTTGATGACAATAGCTTTCACGGTCCATGCACTTCACTGCTTCGAAAGAAACTTCACTTTGCTACTGCCATACCAGCAGAAATCACGTCAGTCACATTCGGCAAACCACTGAATTGTTAAGAAATATTGACAGCAATATGCACAACTTTAACCACCCCAGCTACAACTCAACAGAGCTCTCTGTAATTGATATTAGGAGTGCAGGCCAGTAAGATGGAACAATGTGATACTTGAATAATAAGCTTTTTGAACTTTCTAGTGACCTTTTCTGCCTCAGGGATGATTGCTTTTCTGAGATAAAGGTGCAAAAAATTTTTTATGAGATGAGTGGACTGCAACCTCTCTGTCATTTCATTTTGCCATTAGCTCAATTTACCAGAGGAGTTGCAGTATTGTGATCTAATTCCTGTGGGAGCTGCTGAGACAAAACTTACCTTTTTTTTTGTTTAATTTATTTTCAGGAGGCGTTTAATGTCAAATAAATAAATCCCAGAACCAGCTCAAGAACAGAAGTGTTTAGAATTGCTCCATTATCTTGCAGTCTTTTGCTGTGGTTTCCCGTGTTCTGAAAGCAAAGAAAAATCAATCACTTCCTCTATCTTGTCTTTTGAATACCTTTAAACCCCCTGAGGCCCTTTGAAAGGCCTAAATATTCTGGGTGCATTGACATTGAAGTGTTTAGAGTGTGTTTTTGGTTTTTACCTTCCACAAAATCTACACGTGCTACTACTGGTCTTGATCCATTTCCTCTGAAGTACATAGGAGCTGCGTCAAAACCCTGCTTTGAAGGGTGTGAATAAAATTCTGAAATTCTAGCTGTAGGATTTTCTATTTATTCTGTTCTCCCAAAGAAGAAGTTCTCTCCTTGGTAACTGTGGAGATTTTAGGATCTCCCTATGGTGTTGTCATTTTTATTTGTTGCGAAATGGATGTAGTAGAGTAAGAAAAAGCTCTCCATGTTTCTTCTGTAGCCCTTGATTTTCTTATGGATTATTTCCAGTACAAGATAAAATATTACAGATTTTTTTTTGTTTTGTTTT
This sequence comes from Chionis minor, assembly GCA_013398295.1. Lineage (NCBI taxonomy): Eukaryota > Metazoa > Chordata > Aves > Charadriiformes > Chionidae > Chionis > Chionis minor. The sequence continues at coordinate 718,838 of VZSF01000234.1, forward strand.
ACTTGAAATGTTTAATTTTTAGCATTTAGCATAAATGTTTTGTCCTTGAATAGTAGGGTATTGTTTCTGCTAATGAAACTTTACGAGATAAAGTCTATCACAGTCAATAGGCAAGACTAGAATGAAAACCTGCTGTGGTCATTTAAAAATCATCCCATGGTACTTGCTAGCTTAATTCTGATCGACAGTAAAAAATTTACTACTCTGTCCTCTTGGCAGCAGGTAGAGGCAGGTTCTAATTGCTTACAAAATAACAGACATCCCTCTTTCACCTGCACCCTTCTTTTAAATTTTGGGGGATTTGCTTCAAGAATAATATTGATGGGCCAATCCTGCATGTTGTATGCTTTCTGAAGGTAGTTTGGCCTCTCAGTTCTGCACTGAATCCTGGATTAGGAAGTAGATCAAAATGTCTACTGATGTCTGTCCTAGGAATATTTCCGAAATTCATTGATGGTTCAAGTTAAATACTACTTTGATGGCTATTTATGGTGTCCATCTCTGGGATTACTAAATCTTTCAATGGTTGTGTTTACCATACTGGAATATCCATGAAAATGTCCTTATAAACCACTCTGGCTCATCAGGAAGGACAAATAGGAGGCATTTGTATTCAGATATCCATGCAAGACTCATACTTGTCAGTTTATTACAAACCTCAGAGTTCTCACTAGACAAAACATGCTTATCTTTACAGTGATTTCATAGGCTCAGCATGATGCTTTTATTTTGGTACACAAATAGTGGAAAAGTTAAATGAAAAGACAAAAGATGGGTTCAGAATGCATTTTTGCGCTGTTCAGAAGTAAAATTTGGCAAGTTTCTATTATACATGGAACAATCAAAAAAGACATTTACATTTCTATGCATGTTTGAAATAAAAAAAAAACCCAACCAAAACAAACCTAGATATTTGAATGAAAGTGAAGAATTTTACAAGTCAGAAAACGTGAGCATTTACTTGTAGTCTTAGACTGTGCAACTGAAAGGCCATTTCATGACTACACTGTAAAGAAGGCAAGCTCAGGACTGAGACTCCCAAGTCCATGTCATTAGGAAGTGGGATGAAATGAGCAGACCTCTTGTGACACTATTCAAGAATTAGAGTGAGTCAGTGCTGGCCATGGCAGAGAAGGTGAGGTCCCCGTCTTCTACAGAGTTGTACTACTCTTTTTTCTGAGTACTTTGCTGCTTGTGTTTTCATGTTTCACCATAATTTTTCAGAAAGACGGTGAGTGCAGCCACCATATACATGGGCTATATACAATGGGCTTAGAGATCTAGTGACTGGGTAGCTGTAGATAAATAAGGTTAAAAAAAACAGGCGGGTGATGTTGAGTGAGGAACTAGGGTATGGATTCAGAAAAAGGTTTCTTTCAAGGACAACTGGAGGCTTCCATTCAATATTTGGAAATGAATAATCATGTAAAAGTGCTAGTGAAAGAGGGTTAATGCAGCAAAAGCAAAGAGGAATTATCCAGCTGTGACATTTATAAGTCACTTTGGTGGACTGAAGGTACAATTTCATTATATCGTTCATTATATAGCAGGCAGCATCCAGAACAGGCGACTTCATCTCTATGCTCCATTGACTTCCCTTGTATTGACTCTTGTATTCATTCATCCACCTGGAAAAGTAGTTTAGGGATCTCAACAGCAAAAAGTAACCTTAGAGATAACTTTTTTGCTTGGTTTAGTTTTTCAAAATAGCTCATCCTGGGATCAGAAAAGTGCCAGTGATGGCATGAAAGACGATGAAGGAACCTACAGCCAGTTGCTGGTGGTAGTGGTGAGTCACATCACATCACTTGTCTAAGCAGCAGTGAGATACTATTTCTGCTCAACTGTATTGCCAAAACTACATCCTAGTTTTCTGTATTTTTTGTTTAATCCCCAGTATACAGTATCATTCCCTGAATTAAAATTTATTAATACCTTTAGAACACGAAATACTGATTTTTATTCTTCTTGGTTCTTGGTGTTATAAATGATATTTTAACTCCATGATTATAACCTGAGATGGTGCTTAAAAGTATTTAACATTGCCAGATTCCTCTGAAATCCATGTTATTCAGTTAGTGCTATTCAGTTCACTGTGGGACACAGGAAAAAGTAAAGGGAAGATGATAACATTCAAAAGGAGAAACGGTTTCTATGAACTTGAGCAATTCTATATACAGTTTATATTTTCCTCCTTTAGCATTTTTATAGAGCTTTTTCCCTCTCCACATTTGAAAGAACTGTTGCTCTAATCTTGTTCCTGTTTTTCACAGCAGGCTTACACAATCCCTCCTGCTGTCTGCGAAGAGTTACCAAATTGGACCTATTACATTGTTCCCGTACGCAGAATGACATGCAATCAGTAAAAACTCCTTTTGTTTATACTGTTAATAACAGATGTTGCTCTGCTACATCACACATGCTGTTTAATATTATCAAAACAATTATTCATTTATTCATATTTGTGCAGTATGTGCAAGCCGGCATTACAGATCTTGCAGACATGGCCTTCATGAATGCATAAACAGAAATGCATGTCATGCATAATAAATCACCCCTATTCCCATCACCATTTTTAATCTTATACCTAAAAATTTGATGATAACTTTATTGCTCACTCACTGTCAAGGGGACCCTGGGCATGTGGAAAAGCTACTGAAATAGCAGAGAGCCCCTTCCTACAGAGAGCTGTTGTGTACGCATGAAAGGAAACAAGCTTTGCTTTGTCAGGGTCCAGGGACAAGTGCTCTGGTGTTAGTTCGTGCTTCTTCCCTTTATCCCCTCAGTCTTCCTCCAAAAGAAAAACACAAGGAAGAAAAACAGTTCAAGAGTTGGTTTGATTCCTTTTGATTGAATTAACAAGGGTTCATTTTAATTGAATTAACTAGTGGGATAACAGCATGACTGAATTTTAAAGTATAATTAAAGGATTCATCTTCTACTTAATGACAATGGGATAGAAAATTACCTCAGAACAGAAGCTACACAAGTTGTCTGTTTTCCCATTATAGATGTGCATTTTCAGGTAACGTGGCCATTAAATCTGCTTCTATAAATGACAGAAGGTTTGGAACAAAACTTCCAAGTTCAAAGGAAATCAGTATATGCTTTTGTAACCTTAAAATGTTTACACTGTTTATGGTGACGTGTCATTATTTGCTCTGGTTAGGATGTAGGACCTCTTGGTTTTTTGAATAAAATAAAGAAGTTATTAAGATTTTTTTTTCATATAAAAACAGCCTTCTTTTTGCATGTAAAAATGTAACCTTCCTGAAACAGTGTGTTTCTGCTCCTGGTAGTATGTTTGTGTTCTAGAGAAGTATGATATTTTCTTCATTTTTTTGGCACAAATCAGATTTTCTTACTACTGAGGTAAAAAAATATTTTACGTTCCTTCCTCTTTCAGCATCACCTCCATTGGAAAAATGAGACAAACTTATCCTTACAGGCTTACAGTAGTCAAAAAAACTTAAGGAAGAAATTTATCCACGAAGAAAATGGTTTGAAGTGAACAGAACTTGCCCCCTCAGGCCTGAAGGTAATAACTTTTCCTAGAAGTATATTCAGAAAATAATTATCAGGTACCTGATACAATCTTGTAGACCTGCAAGCCAGCAGTCAGTAGGTTTATCATTAACCTTCATAGCTGGATGACCTAGTGCAAGGAGGATAGAGGGGACTAAGGGGACGAGAAAGGATTTTTATCTTCCTGTTTCTTTCTTTGGCGTTTGTCTTGCAGAATCTGGGTTCCATGTTAAGAATATTATTGAAAATAATGGTTTGACTATAGGTTGGTTTTCAATAATTTTCGTTTTGGTTTTCCTTATGAATGATTTTTCTTCACCGAGTTGTTGTCCAGTCTTGTTGGGAATGCTTACTAGAAACACGAGATCTTTCACACTAAATTAGAACTATGGCTGCTGTAGATCAGTGTCTTTCCTCTGACAGTGACAAGCTTTAATGTCCATATTTGTTCTCTGAAACATAGGTGTCTAGAGTCATCTGAGACACCATACTATACCAAGGACATCCTCATGAGGCCAGTATAACAGAGTATGTCCTGGGGTATTTCAAATTGCACTAGAGGGGTATGTGTGCTTAGACTCAGGTCACTGAATCAAAACTTACGTATCACAGAAAAAAGGAAACCTGAAATACGAGAGTAAATAGTTCCCAGTGCTATTATTATGCAATTCATCACCTGTTCATCCAAACACTTTCAAGCATTCTAAGTTTCAAGCGTCAAAGACGTACTCTGGCAACAACTTCCACAATGTTATCACGAGCTGGGTAGAAATGATGTTTATTGCTTTTGAAACATTTACTTTTAATGAGTTGAATGGCTATTTGCTGTAAAGTCTGCTTTCTCAATTATTTCTTATTATTTCATGCACTTTTATCATGTTCTTTTTAAACATTTAATGTAATAATCTTTTAGTCTTTCTTTGAAGCAGAGATATTTTTTCCATACCGATAACTTGTTCTTACCGATCTTCATTCAACCTGTCTATTTTTGCAGTATGTTTTCTCTGATAAGAAACCAGTCTAAAGCAAGAAGCATTAGGGGCTGCATCAGTGACAATATAGGAGACATTTTCCATATTACTTACCATCCCATTGTTTGTGCACCTCAAGAATTTATTTGGTTCCTTTCAGCACAGCTATACATGGAACAGAAGTTCTTGGTGAACAGTCCATAACATTTCCCTGCTCCCTTTTTCATGAGACATCTGAGCAGTCTATATTTTAACATTATGTATCATTAGTGTAGAATACTCATTCCATTGTTAAAGACAACTTCATACATGTGACATTATTTACATAGCTATTTTCTTCAAGTGGCTCTCCAGTTATCAACAGGGATGTTGTCTGCCACTGTGTTGACCATTTTACCATCTTGATTCAGCCCTGTTTAAGTTCTGCACAGGCCTCTCTACATTTAACCAAACATAACAATAGTTTGCGTTGTTTAGATTTTAATTTTTTTTTACTTCATTATTCACTTTGGGATTTGTAGATAAGTAAAAGTGTGTTCAACAGTGATCCTCATACAGAATCTTTAGCAAACCATCTGTTAACCTTTTACCATGATGAAAACTGACTGTGAATTCACTATTGTTATCTTCAGGTTGTTTTTTGGTGCATGAATGAAGGAAGCACAGAATTCTTGTAACTTTTGGTGATTTCATAGAGGCATACATAAAGCTTTTATTATGTACCAGGAGACAGCAAGTAGTTCAGATACTGGGCAGTACTGCGCAGCCTTGTAAAAACATTCTTGCAAAATTTATCTACACAAAATGGAGTGCCTAAACCACCCCTTATCAAAGCACTCTAGAAACAGTGTTTGTTTATACAGATGGTAGCATGCGAGTTTGCTAACAGATGTGTGACATAAAAGGTAGCTGCATTTTGGCTCTGCCATCTTCAGGGCATGTAATTAAGACTCTGGTATTTTATTTATTTTCAATTAATATTGTGGGAGAAATTTGGTGAATTTGTAATACTGTTCCCAAAATCAGTATTCATTCTACCTTTGATCTAAGCCTGATTCATATTTAAGGGCTTGGCTTTTGGTTGCTAAACATCTTCCTACTGATGCAGAACATCCTCATTGCTCTTTTTTTCCATAATGAGAATGGAAAAAACTTAAAATTCCTTGAAATTAGTTCCCGGGGTTTTCCCCATCATCAAATCTAGCACTTTACCTACATCTACACTCTTTACAAAATTTCTATGTAATGTGTCTTTTTACAATACATTGAGATAGCATATTTCAAACATTTATTGAGAATGATGTATTATCAAAAAAATTGTTGTGCTGTGGAAATGAGAAATCAAACTACTATTTCAAGCAGCAATAAGTTATAGAAGTCCACAGATATATACATTTAAAATAAAGAAATGCCAGAATAGGCAAACTTCTTTGAATTATAAGCCTCCTTCAGGACACAGGATAAATAAAACAGGTATGTCCACAAAAGATAACATAGGTGAGGGGGTTATCAGACTTTTACTCACAAAAAATGGCTGTAATAATAGTGGTACTATTCCACACACCCCAGAGATCTGTATGCACAATAGTCTTTAAAAGTGGGAAAGTATTATTGCATTCATACTGCAGTCAGGGAAACTGAGTCACAAAGAGGTCAAATAAATGTTGCTCAGGGTTAAGCCTGAAGTCAGTACAGAGCTTCAAACAAAGAAGAAATTCCCTGGATCATTCAATGAGTTGAACACCAAGTTTAAGGCCGCCAACCGCTGAACGCTTGCCGGGTCTGTAGACAGCACTGGCTGCTAACTGTCCCCAGACCTCAGGCACGAGGAGGAGTTCACGCTGTGGCTGGGAAGAGTGGGGCTCGAGGTGTTTGCGGGGAAGCAGCACGCTTTGGCTCTTGCAATGTCCCAGAGTGTATAAACATGCTCAGACCCTTCCAAGCACTGGAAGCTTTGGCGCTCATAAGCTCCAGGCCATGCATATGCATTTACAGTGCTCTGCTTGCGCTGAAACCGTCAGGCTCTTGAGAACCAGCATGGCACAACAGCTACCAGGTAGGCATGCTGCTGGCATTCATCCCGTCCTAGGACAGGATAGAACAAGGAGTACTTCTTTTTCTGTGCGTCACCTTTTTGCATTGAAATCTATGTCAAATAATGACGTTACAAGCTTTCAGACATTCTGAAAGATTGCTCCACTTTTCCGCAATTTCAGCCAGAAGTACCTCAAGCTAAAAATATTTGAATTTGCCCCATTAAGCTTGTGTAGCTGTATTTCTTATCTCTTCCAGAAGGACTAGTTCCATTAGCACCTCGCTGCCAGAAAACCATAAAGCTTCTCCCTCCAATAAAATGAACACTTCGTAATAAACAATCTTATAGTGTCCACCTCCATTACGGCACCTTCTGTCAAGCACTGATACGTATTAAAAATGCACCCAATCTAAACTTCAGTTAAGAGAGGATTATGAGATGCAAAGTTTTGATCAAGGCATGTATATGAATTTAAAATTTGCATCATTCTGAAGTTTTAGCTTGGATTTTCTTCCAATTAAAATATTAGTGACACCTTATTAAATGACACATTTTATCCCTGTTTGCATAAAAGACTATCCTGCTTACAGGGAATCAGTTGATCATTTAATTTTGGTATTACTGAGCTTTTTTATCCTGTGACCATGCAGATAGGAGTACAAGGTCAGATCAACTCTAAAACTCTAGCTGTTGTATTTAATTCTGCCTTGACTTGTTGACAGCAGACACCGATACGGCTCTTTCACAAAGCTGACCCTTGTTTGCTGCCACTGCGAGGACGTTGCTATTGTAAGGGGACACTCGGAGACTAACCCAAAGGTCACAGTTGTTCAGAGCACTGAATCCAGTTCCCATAATAAAAGCATTCGTTAAGCTCTTTGGTTAATGTGCCTGTGTTTTTATTTGAGAACTCATTAACTATTATACACATCAAAAGACAATTTTAGAACTGCAGGGGAACTGCCTCACTATGTAGATGTGTGGGAATCAGCTGTAAAATGAAAGAAAATAATGAATAATTGTTCTCCAGGAATGAGATTCATATAGCCAAGGCCCTGGCAACGACAGAAGAACTCTCCAAAGCCAGAAAGTTAACAATTGCTTAGTATGTTCTATCTTGTGGGGATAATTTAGGTTTTTGAGGTTTCCATATCTGGGCAATAGACAACAACAATTTATTCATCTTTGGCAATTTCTTTTGTAATGTTCAAAAAGTATTCCTAGAGATTAGAAATAACATAAAATTAAAAGAACCATCTTTTTCTTTTTTTTTTTTTTTTTTTTTTNCCATAAGTTTTATCTTCTTTTTGACCAAAATATGAGGGTGCTGGCAGAGCTGGTCAGACCTCACTGTTCTGCCAGGGTCCTCAGGAGAGGAACACTGGCCAAGCTGTGAAAGTCCCTCAATGAGTGCTTTGTGATGAGTCAGTAGAACCAAAAAGGGACTTACATTTCTAAAACTGCTTTAACCTCCAAAACCCCACAATGAAATTGTCAATGTCCATGCTCAATTGCTCCATAATCCTAACCCACCAAAATTAACTACATAAACTTGTAATGCTGGGCACATACCGGTGGTGAGCTGCCCAGGGCAGGACTGTATGTCCTCTGTATATGGATTTAGACTAGGTCACCTGCAGATTCTGTCACAATATTTTCATTGCTGATAAAGTTTTCATAATTTTGCAGTTTAAGGGGCCAGTGGGGGTCACCGCAAAGGTACATGTGGCACATGTGGGTTGCAGTCTCTGTGAATAACTAAACATTTTCTCTAAAGAGAAACTGGAGTTGTCTCTTTGTTATGCCACCTCAAAGTAACCTGATCCAGTAATATGGGGAAGTGAAAGACACACGCACACACCCAAGTGAGGCATATGAAGGGGATGAGCTGGGGGCCCAGCATGTTACAGGAATGCTCAAGGGGATGATGTTACTGTTCCCTTTGGAGAGCTGTTGAAACACTGCAATCGAAGGAAGGGTTGTTACTTCTGATGGCTGAGTAAGCAGATAAAGTACCTTTTTTCCTCTGGTCCTGGCAAATAACAGGTTTTAGTCCCACCTGTGTCCTGAGCACTTCCAATTAATTACTGTAAACAGCAGCTTCTCCATGTTGTGGCTTCTGTAAATCCCATTATTGGTACATAACTGTTTCCATTATATGGAAAATTTGGTCTCTAGATCAGAGCTAATAATTTCTGGACACTTCACATCATTCTAATGCTGTCCCTTTTTGAGCAGTCAGCCCTTGAGTACCTTTCTGGTGGTTTTGGGTTTTGTTGTTTTTGGTTTTGTGGTTTTTTAGGTTTTTTTTAATAACCTCACTACAGAGTTAGGGTGGATTAAATAGCTGAGACCTGTTGATACAGGATAGGTGGCAAGCTGGCAGTTCCAAACTGATCAGTCATCTGCAAGCAGCCTTTCTTCCTTCTGTTTTAAATTAACCATTAAACTCATGATAGATGCTGAATAATAGCTTTGTTGTGTTGAGTGTCCCAAGCATAGACTGGGAATGTTTTGTTCTGATTATTAGCATTTCAGTGAGATCAAAAATAGAAGTTGCTACCTGTGATTAGTGGTCCTGTGGTACATAAAATTATTTTACTTGGTAACTTTTCCTGTTTATTTGAAAACATACATGAAAGATTTCTGCCCATGTGGTTAGAGAACTCTATATACAGTAGGAGTGGAGAGGTTCATTATTAAAATTGCTTCATGTTTCTAATTTTTTTTTCAATTGCTTTGCCAAATGCAAACTACTGAGACAGTCAGACTGAGCGCAGGGAACATACTGATGGAGATTCTAAAAAAGATTTAAGTTCTCTTTAGTCAATATCCTGCCTCTGGTAATGCATATCAAACACTTAATGTGATCTTTAAAGATGTCTTGACCTTGAGATTATGTTCTTCAGGGATTTTCCCAAGACTTCAGTGTTCACTTTTGAATTTTCATAATTTTAATTTAGCTGGGATATAATTTTTATCAGAGTCAAAATGTGCAGAAAATGTAACTAGAAACCAGATTTGAAACTTTCTTATACCCTTCTGGTAACCACTCTCTAAGAACGTTTGTACAAACAAAGTTTTATTGATGTGAAATTTCTTTGGAAAAGTTGATTTGGAGACAGTAGCTGAAATTTATTTTCTGATTAACCATAAATACTTTTAGGCAGAAAGCAATGTGCTTCCTGCTTTTTCAACTCAATCTGTCCATAAAAAGATGACCTATCTCTGAAGCAGATCCCAGTGTTCAGCAGTGAGAAAAAAATTCCAAGTTGAGATGTTGAACTTACCTCTTGGTGACCATGACAGGATTGCTTCTTGGTAGGTGCTCTTGGCTTGGACGCATCTTGTGGGCAGGTCCTTTATTCATTCTGTGGCTCCTCATCTGTGCATTGTCTGCACTGATCACAAGTAATGAAAAAATTCCTGCTGGGAATACAACAAAGAGCAAGGCCCACTGAAATGTTCTCCTGAAGTATAAACACTGAGGTAACTTCTAGGAGTAAGAATCATGTACTGCAAAGTCATGGCATGTTGATAAGATGCCTTGGGTACATTGCCAGTCATGAGGAATGTGAGAAAAATAGAAGCCAGACTGTCAAAGTGCCAATATTGGAAGTATATATGTCTTTAGGATGGCAATATTTGGATAGTATTTTGTCATCAATGATCCTGGATGAATTCTGCTACTGTTAACAAGATTCTGCTTACAGCCTGCTTTGACAGAGCTTCTCATAGCTTTAATGTGATAGCAAAAATTTGTGATGGTGGAGAGAGCTGGCAAATCTGTACACTGTTGAATCCCACTAATACATGTTGTAGGTCTATGAAATTTTGCCCAGGAATATTTAGTACAGTATTAGTGGAGCAATAAATGACACAATGCTTTCGTAAATTGTTGTGAAATGTATGCAAATTTGTTAGGAGAATTTCAGGAATCTATTTTGTCTTTATGTCAGGGACATAAAGAAGGTAAAAATCAATACCAATTTGAATTCTTATGCAGGGAGAACATTTATTAATTGCTATGTTTATGTAAATTCTAGAATATTCACTTGAATTTGGTTTGGCAGGAAAAGGAGCAAAACTAGGTCATCAGCCTAAATTCTTTTTTCTACTGTATTATCCTAGCCATTGATCATTTCCAGTAAGTTTCAGTTTTGTCATACTGAAGCCTGAATTCTAACTTTGTCTTGGGTTTGGTTAAAACTTTAATGTTTATCTTATTGAGTCAGGAAAAAAATTTTGTAAGTGAATTCAGGAGCTTTTTGAACAACTATAGTTCAATTATTTTAGGAATTCTAGGAAAATAGGAATATAAATATTGATGCCTGGGAAATGCCTACACAATTTTTTCACTGTAGTTTTCACTCCCTTGAGGAGTCTGTTCCGTGCAGAACTGTATTGTTCTCTCTCAGGGATTTTCAGTTCCTCTAACTATCCAGGTGTTTGCTTTCAAGAGCAAATCATTCTCCCATATTACTTATGTGTTTTTCTTTCTGGGTCATAAGTTTCTCCTGTATAATTTTGAATTCTTCCACTGGAAACAAAGGGTGTTTCTCTGTAATCAGCCAAACAGGGCATTGCCAGAACTGTGACTTCTGTTCATTGAGAACAACCAGGAGCTTAAAGAGAACTTCAAGTGTAAAACTAAGCAGTCTTTACAATAGTTACAAGAGAATGAGCTGGAGTAGTCAGGAAGATAAATAGATATGAATAGTTTATTAATGAAACAAGGTTCCTGGCTGAACTGGAAGTTGAGACATTAGAAAACAAGATGCAGCAGAGAAAGCTTAAGGAATAATTGCTGGTAACAATAGATGACAAGGGATGAAAGTTTCAGGAATAAAAGTATAGGACAGGCATAATTTTGATCAGTAGTACAAACAGGTAAGAAAATCTAGAAGATTACTTTTAGTTGAGCAAAGATTTGTTTGTATGCTTTTTCTTTCTGCATGGAAATAATCTCATATTCCATTTAAACATAGCCTGCTTATCTGGGCTATGTTTAAAGAAAATACCAAAAAGGACAGCTATTGTGAATAAGTGAAAAAGAATACAGATCAGCTTCTCAGTTGTAACCATGTATAAATCAACTTTGAAGCTGATGCCATTTACCATTTACCAGCAGCAATGGAGATATTAGGTCTGCTGTATTTTATATGTGACATTTGTAAAATGACATCACAGCAAAATGTAATCACAAAAGATACCCTGTCTGGAGAAGTCAAAAATTAATTTCTCGATGAGAATTTTGAATCACACTTGGATAAGAGGGTCATCAGGTCTTTTCAGTACACAGTAGATATCATATTGAAGCCTGAGCAAATTCTGTAGTAAGATCAGGAATATCCTACAGTACAATGAAAATCAAAGCCAATTACTGTGCTGTGTAACATTTAGCATCAAAGTCATTTCTGTACCCTCCCGCTCTTTCTCTCCCCAGGACTCAACATTCATCACCTCTCTTTTACACTAGTGCATTCTCTCTCCTCCTTTTTTTCTTTCATCCTAGTCTTCTGCCCTGTGGTATACACTGGTGATGGGGATTTATGTGAATTAATTTCTTAAATAACTTTCCTCATAACTGTTGTTTGTCCTCCCAGCGTTTGCTTTTGGTTGGTGGGTTTGTGTATGCAGGATATCAAATAATTCCATTTGGATTCTACTGGAGCTGAAACCTCTGCCTTTTCTAAGCTTTTTCTTCTGTGGAGGACTCTTGAAAGACATTTGTCATTCAAAAAAGCCACAAAAAAGAATAAAAAGAAAGAACTCCAAAATCAGAAAAAAATTGCTCTAACTTTTCTTAGTAGGAAGGCCATTGATGCTGATATTGTGAATAAGTGTTTGTAAATCAAGCTTGTTAAAAAAAATGGAGGAGTGATTCCCGTTTATTAGTTCCTTTGAAGAAATCCAGTTGCATATAAGTGACTATTATGAAGGGTTTATGAAAAGTCCAACTTCAGTGTGAACTTTTAAATCCCCTTAACTTGTCAATGGAAGAAACATTATTTTCAGTCACACAAACCAGTCCAACTGAATAGACTCTACAAAGGTGACAACATGTATTTGACATACACATGCATTTCCAGTATAATTTGCTTTCTATTACATATTTTAAAGAAAAAAAGAGCGCCATGATTTTGATTTTTAACAAGGGGAGCTAATTAATATTATCTTCCCTCTTCTTTCCCTTGTCCTGTTTCTCGCACCAAAGCACAAATAAGCTACCATAAGATAGTTCAGCAGCTAGGCATGTGTTTGTGTGTATAAGTATGTTTGTGTACATGCCTCAACACACACTCCTCTGGTCACACAAAGATTGCAGCTGTGATTGCGGCTGCTACAGAAATTGGCACAGATGATTCCTGAAATGCTTCAAATGTATTTTATGTACCTTTAATAATAAACCAAAGGAGGAAAAGTGCAGGGGAATAGGAGAAGCAGAGGCAAAGAAAATAAATAATCCTGTTGGCATTAAAAAGAAAAAAAGAATCTTGAAAGAAGGCAGAGATACTCTAAAGATAAGAATTATTGATACCAAAAATACAGCATGAAGAAGTGCCTATGACCAATGTGCTATCTCTTCTCTCTGTACTCATAGACCATCCATTAATGTTGATGCTCAGCTCCAGGCTTATTGCCATGGCTAGGATCCAATTTCAAGATCCATTAGCACTCCTTACATCTTGAAGCTTCCTTAGATCAGACACTGTTCATGATAAGGAAATTACACATTAATTTGCTCAATAGAATTTAAAATGAGACACACCAAGATTGCCCTTGGCAACAGACATGAACTGATCGATGCTAACTGTTCCCTAATTTCATTTATTGTTCAGTGTTGTGCCACTTCGTCTTGCAATCCATGGTATTCATAACTAAAAATAACAGAAAATCACAACCTCTCAGGCATTTCTAATATAAACAAAGCTCTAGGCTGTAATGGATCTACAAGCTAATTTAGAGGTTAACTTGTTGCAAAACAGCTTATAGGAAGAGATTCATGGCTGGTATTTAAGTAACTGAGGTGATGTGGGCAAATCACTGTCACTGTCACATCTGTTTAGCAGATATGACTGAAGGACTGAACGGTTGACCCATGTACTCAAAGGACTGCTGTGGGTTTATATTTGTTCAGTGTTAGCACCGAATACTCCAACTTCTGGTGTGGGCAGTTTGGCTTTATTTAATGAATGACCAGTGTGACTAGTTCAGATAAAAAAAGGTTTGTAATGTTATGTCCCAGAAAGACACAGAGGTACTGTGCTGGTATGTGAGAAGAGCATTCCTCCTCAGACCTGGTAGCCTCCTGACAGCTCCTTCTGCTCAAATTACAGACTGGTAAAAACACCAAAGCAAACCCTTGCAAGAAAGCTGAAGCCTCACATACCTGTATTCCCTGTTGCCTTAAAACTCCTCTGAGTCATTTTCTATGGCATCTGGCGGAAGACAAAGCCCTTCCACAAGTAGCTATTGGTTTTTGAAAAGGCATTTTGTGCTCTACCTGCCAGCTGCAAAGTATATGTGGGGCTAAGGGCTTCAAATCTCATATCCTTCTCCTCTTCCTGACAAGAGCAGTGTTACCACTAATTAAGGATAATTGGAGAAATCTCCTCAGGCAGCCATGGCCAAATGGTGAGGTTTAATGGGCTGCACTCTTTTCTTGCCCTGCTCCATTTAAATGTCCTGCGCTCTGCATCCTCTGTGCTGGTGATGCCCAAGGTGCAACGCAGAGAGGCACAGGGTCTAACATGCTGCCAGCAAGGCCCAGAAGAGGAGCTGTCAAGCCTACTTCTAAAAATAAAGGGTGATGGAATGTAGGTTCATGGATGATTTTATGTAGAATAAGACAGCTCATTCTCTTTCTCAGTGAATCGTGGTCAGCTATTGAGTTGCAGTACATTTGCCTTTAATTAGCAGGAAGAAGAATATGTTTAGAGAGTGTAGGAAGGAATAGAACAGAAAAAAAAAGTATAACTTTTTCCCCTTAGAAAATCCCCAGAAGAATCATGGTGCTAATTTAAATATCTAGTACACTCTGCCTGGTGCCCTCTGTGAATGGAAGGAAGTTGCTTTTAGAAAGGTTTGTTCAATGGAGCTGTTTTTATATTTTGCATTTTAAAACTGTACTTCCATGTTAGTAATAAAACCCCCTTATTCTTTTTTGTTAATGCCTAGGATCGTTTTGGAAAGCATCCCTGCTGAGTCCCTTGCAGACTGCTCCTCTCATGTATAAAGTTCATACCTTTTGTGAAGGCAGTTTTAAATTCTGACAGACTGGCCTCCAAGCTGGCACTCTGAATACTGGTGACCAACATGGGAACTAGCACTTTCCCAGCCGTCTGTGCAGAGCTGGTTTGAGCAGCCCCTTCTGGGACACACCAGCCGTGTTTCCAGCCATCCTGTTGGAGTGCCACCTTTCAGGATACCTAGGGACCAGGCGGCTGTTCCACACCAGGAGGACTTTGCTCAAAATAAAAATGACAAAAATGCACTCTTTCCCACCTGGAGCTGTGCATAGCAGTGATCATGCCATTTCCTGCTCAGGAAAGCTCCATTAGGACTTTTTAATAAAATTAAACATTTAAAATGTTCAAACTGGATGTGATTTGTCTTTTGGCCATCTGGAACCACAACCTGTCCAGATCAGACGCACGTATCCAGAGCATTCTTACTCCTGCTGTTGGCTCTGTGCCGCTTTGCTGATCCCAATGAGATTTACCATACACATGGGCTGTTGCTTTTGTCTTTTTTTAACCCATCCCCTTCCTTTCTGCACAACTCTGTGACTGACCCTTATAGAGGGTGCCATTCAGTGTTATTCTTGACCCACTGTATAACTGCTGCCTAGTCTTCTGCCCCAGCCTTTAAAACATTGCTTCTTTAGCTGCATTGACCCACATACATGTGTGCAGCCTTTAACATTTCTGACACTGTTATTTATAAAGTATCATTACAATTTGTAAGCTATACTTTCTGATGGAACCGATGCCTTCAATGCCAGTTTGCAAGTAGGGGGGTGAACTGACTTTTGATGTAGAAATCTGTGTGCGTTGTCCAATACCTATTAAAGAGTAACTTGTCCATTTGTCCCTTCTGTATGGCGTCCAAAGTTTCCAAAGTTTTACCTAAATTTTCATTTTCACAAAACCAGGATACATTGCTTTACACTCTGAAACCACCAGCACATTTTCAAATTTGGTTAAAACCATCCTCTAAAACTGATATAGAACTGATGCTGGCCTTCTCAGGTTAAGGTCTTTCCTTGAGTTTAACTGTAACAGGGCATGGTTTAGTAGTCAGATATGTGCCAAATCAGTGACCGTTCTGTATTATCTATACAAAAAATTCCACTTTTTTATTTTGCAGAATTTAATAAATCATTCATCAGAAGAGCAGAAGCAGGAATCCAATCTTGAACATCTGCCTCCTTGCCTTTGAGGTGAAAAGGAAAGGGAGTTCTCAGCTGTCAGTCCTTTCATAGAATCATAGAATAGCATGACCTTTGTTGGAAGATACCTTTAAGATCATTGAGTCCAACCATAAAGTTAACACATACAAAAACTCCACTAGGCCATGTCACTAAACACTATGTCTATCTGTCTTTTAAATACTACAGGGATGGTGATTCCATCACTTCCCTGGGCAGCCTTTTCCAGTGTTTGATGATCCTTTCGGTGAAGAATTTTTCCTAATATCCAGTCTAAAACTCCCCTGGCACAACTTCAAGCTACTTCCTCTCATCCTATCACTTGTTATTTGGGAGAAGAGACCGACCCCCACCTTGCTACAACCTCCTTTCAGGTAGTTGTAGAGAGTGATTTCAAAAACTTAAATATTGACACTCTGCTCCCCTGCATCGTATGCTTTACTCTTTTTAAAATTTAATTTGTTTGCTAATATTGCTTCTTCCACGAATCTTTCTTTCTTATCTTCTGTTCAAAAATATAAACTTCACACCAGAAATGCTGCATTCAGCACAGAGTAGCTGTGAACCTTTCTTCTTTAGATTTTACATGTCATTGAAGTTGTCTTTGAAACTTACCTCCTGAATTCTGTCATGGGGTTTTGTAGCAATAACAAACACTTTACCTGACACTATATCCTTCAAATGTCCTTGAATTTCTACTTCTCCAGAAATCCTTGTACTGGTAATTTAATAGAAGCTGACACTGTAAACCAATAATATTCTGTGTCTTTTTTTTTCCCCCCACAAAATGTAGCACCATCAAGAGCTAAGTGCAGAGAGTCCTACACATTTAATCTGAAACTTCAGTAGACCATATTTCTAGATGGTATCCGCTTCTTCTGCAGATATTGCAGTACGTACTATGCTGCCAACATTCCCATTAAAGATCTGCTGGGATTTGGCAATAGCTATATTATAAAACTGCTGGAAGGGCCTCCAAGAGACAGTCCATCCCTCAAGTCAACGCCAACTATACATGTTATCATTGCTGACAGATGGCTGTCTAGCATATTCTTAAAGACCTCAGTGGTGGAGAGTCTCAAAACAAAGTATTCCACGCTCTGTTTTCAGTAACATTTCATAGTTTAGATTTTCATCCTCATTCTTTCTTTGCACAATTTATTCTATGGACATAGAACATACCTTCTTACCTTTATACAATAACCTTTCATTCTTGAAGGTTTTTATCATGCCCTCACTAAGTCTTCTAAGGGGAAAGAAATTTCAGCTCTTTCAGTGATTCCTCATAGATCATGTTCTCTAAACCTCTGGTCATTTACATTTCTTTCCTTTAAACTGCCCACTTCGCACTACGCTGTACCCACACCTGGGCACCACACTCCAGCTCGGGTCTTCTCCTCTGCCAGATGGAGCAGAAAGGGTCCATTCACATGTCTTGCTAGGGATACTCCTGTGTGATTATTATGTTCTTCACAATAACTTTATACCTGGCTTGTGGTTCAGTGCAGCTCTCTTTCACCCCTTGCATGTAGATTGTTTTCTAAGGGACTGATGTTCCTCTTCCTTTTCTTCATCTGACAGTTTTTACTTAAGCACAGCTCCTTTCACTTGTCTGTAATGAATTGTATTCCATTTTTTCCTAAAAGGCAATCATGACCCTTTTCAATTTTAATGCTGTTTTCCAATCAACACTTAGTTCTTCCCACCTACTTAGCACCTGTAAATGTCTAATAATCTTTCTTTTTATTCCATTAGTGAGACTGCTAGTGAAAACATTGAACAAAACTGAACCAAGAGCAACACCCTGCATTCAAAACAGTCTTTCATTTTTGCACTGAATTACTGGTAATTACTTCCTGAGCATGGTGATCCAGCCTATTGTTCACCCTCTCTGTGGCAGAATCTGTCTGGAGCAGCAAGGACCAGTGAGTTCTCCAGGGCTGGCCAGCCAAAGTCAAGGGTGACCGAGCACTGGCTGTGCCCTCCACCCATGGGTCACAGTCCCATGGGGCTGGTAACAAGTCGGCCCGTTAACAGCCCCCAGCATGGTGAGTAATGAACCAGGGCCAGGGCCCGGCCAGGGGCTCCAGCCAGAAGGAAAAGGAGATGGAGGCAAAGATGGGGCTGGAGACTGGCACTGCTGCGGCACTGGCGGGGCAGGGACTGATGGCCCTGAGGGGCTGAAATGGGATCCTGAGCAGTGCGTGTGGGGAAGGTTCCCATGTTGGCTGGGGACATCTTGACCTATTGGTTCCTGCAGGGCCAACATGTGTATAAGACTGTCCTATGAGAATGTCAAAGGTTTTACTGGAGCTGTGGTGTTTGACATCTACTGTAGTTTTGTTGCATTCCCAAAATCAGTTATTGAAGGTGGTTTGATTTTTTTTCACTATGACAATTGGTATTTTCTTACAAGCGGTCATTTTCCTTCTGCAAACAACATAGGAACTTAAGCCTGTTCAGAAGTGAAGTAGGGACCTTGTGTTACTTTTGGTGCCCTTTTCTTTTCAGACACCCACTCCTCTTTTTTTTCTTGGTACAATAGCATTAATACCAATGGAATATTATATGCTTATAAGCAGTAATGTTATATACTTAATATTCTTTAGCTAGCTTTCATCAGAGGAAGTGATCACGGCTTATACTTCAGGTGAAAGGTAAACTGAAGAGTAGACTCCTTTCTAATGTACCTGATGCATTCGAGTTAGTTACTATGGCAATCCCACCCATGTGATATTTAGTTTTGACTCACAGCTGCTGAAGTCTCTGGCATTGTTCCGGAATATTTTTTTTTTTTGCTATAATAAAAATGCTCAGACTATAAGCATCCTGCTTGAGGCATAAGCAGCAGCTTGAAAAGGAAAAGGTGCCTGCTGCTTAAGCAATATATTTTACTTTTAGAGTTTTTTTTAAGGGAAATGAACTAAATGGCATCTGCCTCATCTTACAATTTTCAACTTAGATTGCACAAAGTCCGTTTAAAAAAATTTTAAGTTGCTGCAGTAAAAGTGCATTTGTTTTTTCTTAGATTACAGGCTTTGAGGGTCTTCACACAAATGCTTTTCATAGAAAATAAATTGAGCAAGCCTACATTTGAGCATAGAGAGCCATTCTGTGTGTGGAGCTCCTAAGGCGATGGGAAATCTGTACCAAAATAGACTCAGAATGATCCTATCACCTGCAGTCTGCAGAGTCCACAAAGCTCTTCTGCTGTTTTTCAAAGCTCTCTCAGACTTCTGTTTAAGAGCCTTTCTCAAAAAAATCTCCTTCTTTGATCCCGTTGGTATAGCTACCTTGTCTACTCCTCTAGTCTATTTTACCACAGTCTCTACTCTCTATTTCAATATCAGAAGATGGTCTTTCCCCCACCCCCCCTCTTTTTAATGGTCTATAATTCTACCTTTGTTTTAATTTCATCCTTTTATTCTCCATTTCATTGCTTTAGGGCATCCTGATCCCGAAATTGTCTAATTCAAAACATAAGGTATATTCTGGGAACAGCAGACCAAGAACTCCTAATCCAGCTGGTGATACCATTGTATTCTTAGGACATTAGAACAATTGTGACAGTATGTGGAGAAAAACTTCTAACATGTTTGTAATAATCAGTTTAATCTTATCTGGAGCCACTAATATAACTTATGCATCACCATATGGATACTGTGTGATGTATCACAAAGAAGTCTTAACATTGTTTGTTATCTTTGCCACGCACTAGTTATCAGAACATATTTTATCCTAAATTACTTCCACTTTCCAGCTATGCTTCTGGTGTAATATCTACTAAAAATACTGACTTCTTTGACACACTATATATTACTTTAGTCTACTAAAGCTAACTCCCCTATTACTATGTGTTACAGAATAGAAACTTAACTGGGCTCCTAGCATAACTGTGTATTTTACTTGTCTGAAGAAAATTGGTTATAATTTGTCAGTTAATAGATCTTTTTTCAAATACACTTAATATGCACAATGCAAGTTTGATTATGTAATCAGCAGCCTACTCATGTTCTGATGGTTTATTGATAGCTTAAAGCATTTTAAAGAATATGATGAATTTTTTTTCTTGTTTTCTACTTCCACTAGGAAGATTTTAAGATCACAGTGGAAAGAACGGATTGACAAAAAGAAAAGCACTTAGTTCTACTGGTTCCTTTAAAAATTCTGCTTGGAATCTTGGCAAGGTGAACTCACTGAGGAGCTAACATACCTTGACAGTCCAACTTCTTTGATAAAATTACTTTCATCAGTGCATATGCCTTTTAATACACATTGGGAAATGCTGTTGGTATCTCCTGAAAAAAATTATTATCAGCTACTTGGTCAGGATGCCAATACCTAGCCATCTTATTTGCTGCCCACTTGCTTTGCAATCTACTTGCTGCATGTTGACTCCTCAAACCAACATTTGCTGAGCAAAAAAATCTTCTACTACAAAAGTGACAACTACATGTAATGAAAGAATCTGTCTGCTCTACCTCTCTATTAAATACAGTTCCTTTTTTGGATTATATTTTATCTCTCATTTCCATCACTTGTTTATGGCCAAACATTTTGCCTTTGATGTAATTCTGCCTCAGCTGTGCATGTAAGTGGGTTTGAGAAGCCTAATAGCAGCAGAATTTTGTACACTGTTTACAGTAATCTAAATATAAAGTGAAATCCCACTCCATCTAATTTGTACATAAGTTTCAAATGCCTCACAAAGCATTTTTTTAAAAATATTTGGCCAAGTTCCTTACTCAGTCAATAGAAAGAGGCTGATAAATCTAAAGATTTCAGAAGGAAAATTTAATGTCTAATTTAGATGCTTGAACTTGGTCACTCAGGTTCTGTTGTTGAATGTCTTTAGGACTCAGTAATTCTTTCCATTAATAAATTAAGCAAAAGTTTTAGGACACAATGGATTTAGTCACAACTTACAAACATTAATCAGGTAAATTTGATTCTTTCAAGGAAATATTTTTCCCCCCTACTTTTCAATGATTCTTCCAAGCTACCTTCTCAGGTACAGAGCAAAGTTGAATTTTAGAAGCAATATTTTCTCCAATCTTCTATACAATTTGTAATCTAATGTTCTCATCTCCTTACATTTCAACATTGTTTTGCATTTACTATGTCTTGAGATTATTTTCAACTTTTTTTTACAGTTTTCCCCTTAGATCACTTTTCAGTTGAAGATATTCTCTAAAATAGCAAATTTGGTTCTTTTGCTTTATGGGGGTATCTTCCTGAGTGGTTATGAAACACCTGATTTTTAACATTAGTGCTCAACTTTTTTCTTAAAAGGAGCTGCAATCTTCAGTTGCTTCAGACTGAACATAAAAATAAGGCCTCCCAGATCCTCTCTGTAGATCTTAAAACTATAACTTCCACTTTTTTTTTTTTTAAATTTCCCTGACACCTTTCTTGATAATTCTTTTTCTTCAATTTTACATTTAATTTTTTTCCCTATCTCTTTGTTCTTCTCAAACTTCTTTTTGCCTGATTTCCCTTTAAAACCATTATCTGTTATTTACCTTCCCTATCATTTAACTCATTCCATACCTGACTGACTTAAACTCCTTTATGGCTTTTAGTAAGAACTTGACTCATTATCTGCTTCATATACTTTGCAGAAATAATAAGGTTTTTCTAAAAAAAATTAAATTTTAGCACACCCATGATTAGATCACAATTACAGAGTGGCAAGATTGCATTATAAAGAGAACAAAAAAATAGCCGTTTATACTTGTAATGGAACATTACCTAGTACATTTTGTTATTTTAGAAAACATTTTTCCAAAGACCTTGACTTCTGATACCAACATGTCAAAGTTTGAAGTATACTGCTGCTGTTGTTTCCCTGGTAAAGTAATCCTTTAAGTATATTTCTGTTTAATACAGTTATGTTCCCACATTACTTTGCATCTTCCTGTCCAGTCTTTTTTTTTTTTCTTTTTTTTTTCTTTTAGTAGAAGCCAAGGAGTAATAGTCAGCAGCTTATAAATGACTACGCAAATTATGCAAATTGCAGTGTAGGTAGAAATTAGGGTTTTGCTTATAACTGAGGAGCTAGTACTAAGAAAATGAGGCATGCTTTTGGTGTAGAGAGCAAATCCCCAAATCCCCTTTTAGGTTCCAAGATACAGACACCCCGACATGTTTTTTTTGAAAGTTGGTTTGGTTGCAGAAGCAGCATAGCTGCATATATGTGGTTAGTCCAGACGCTGTTTAGTACAAACAAGTCTGATTTCTTCAGCTAAGTGTACTCTTAGTCACTGTTACTTACTGTTAGGTCCAGCTCTGAAACAATTTGCAATTGGGTTCTCTGCCTGTAAAACACCCTCATCCCCTTAAAATACTGCAAAGGATTGGATATTAGAGTAATGGAAGGCATGTAAGTAACATAAATAGATACAAAAAATGAAGAGTTTGAATTTTTTATTAAAATTTAAAGATATGCGGAAAAGCAACAACACAGTTTATTTTTTAATGCAGCAGCCATTAGTGCTTATGCTTGCTGCTGCAGGTCCTGTAATATTTGCTTTACTGAGCTGAAAAAGTGAGCTATCTTGCTCTACGGTTGTTGGTGCTGTATGAACAAAAAATAAACTTTGAGCAATGCATTGCAGTAAAATAGCGAAATACAGACAAGAATAAGCCCCAGGTTCAGAGGTTTGCCAAGACACATTGTATGTTGAAATTTCCACTCCATTTGTGTGCCCGCTCCATTTTAAGGAATATGCAGATTGAATAGCTGCAACACCCTTCCCCATCTGCTCCTTACCTGTAGCCTCCCCATAATCAGTTCCATGCTCCCATGGATCCTTTTCTTCAGTGAAGCATATAACCACAGTCTTTAGACGGCAAAGACACAAAGATACATGCAAGAGCTTTGCTGGCACATTGCCTATGCTTGGAAGGCCAAAGACTGTTTCACACATTGCACGCTGCAGACATACAATGCAGCTGTGGAGCATAGCAGGAGTATTTCTTATCTCACCATAGCGTCTGCTTGTTCTAGTTTGAATTCCAGCAGCAAAACCAATTCCCAGTTGAGTTTGTACTTCCCTATGTACCAATCCTGAGGGGAATAGTTAGACTGCAAGTTCAGCCTATTTGGCAAAGAAATGATGTCTTCTTGACAAACTCCAAATTTGTGCAGATATACTGGTTTAATATTTTGCTTACTCTTCTGCTTTACTTAATCTATACAAGTGACTGGATACACGTGAGCAAATTTATGGAAAAAAGATGCTTCCATATTAAGAACACATCTTTTTTATATGATTTTCGATGGTCTTAAGCATTCTTTAATTTTGGGAAAGTATTTGGGCTTTGAGAAATATAAGGGACTACCTCTGAAACACCTGTTACTTAATGAGAAATGACTCATTCAAATTCTCAGGTGGATTGAAAATATTAAAATAATGAGATTTTGAGCTGTGTGGGTGAGGTCTATATTTTTGACTATTTTTGACTGAGGGGCAAGATTCAAAAAGGCAGGTAAGTCCAATCTTGCCCCTCAGTCAAAAATAGTCACTCATAAAAGTTTTGCGAAATTCCCTACATGCCCAAGAGTTAAAAGACTTTTAATATTATAAAACTAATACAGGGCCCCAGAGCTCTACTATTCTCCATGTCTCAGTGTCTAGGCATCTTTCTACTTTGGTGTCAGAGAGTTCAAGTTAAAATTCTTCGTTTTAATGGCAGAGGAACAAAGAATTGAGCAGAAGCACCTTCTGCATCTCCAGTATGTTTTCTGACCTCTTGTCTTTGGAATAGGTAACTTTAAACATGAGGTAACCTTCTCCTAATAACAGAAGACTGGAAGCCACCTGTGACCCTTCTCAGTGCATGTACCACAAGCCCAAGGTTATGGTTCTTCATCTTTGTTCTCTGAGTAGGTGACTTTACTGCACAGCAGCCCAGCTTCAACAGCATGCACTTCAAAAGCGTGTCTATTCCAGAGGACTGGCATTATGGCATATGGTCATATATCATCTTTTTGCCGTATCGATGCTGCTTGTAAGGTTCTGTTGGATGTTACCATGTGCTCTCCTGAACCCACTTCCACTCAAGCACACTGCTTTAGGAAAGGCCTATTTTTCACACTGTTTGAGTCAACTGTGTTAATTTGGTGCCATCTGAGTCTATGGAGTGAGTTTCATAAGATGCTGACCCAAAGGAATAGGTCAGTAACACAAAAAGGGAGTAAAGGCCGTTGGAGGCGTAGTAAGCCATAGCTGTACCTCAATTTTGCCTTAACGTGACTATTAGTTAAGAGCAATACAAGATGAGAAACAATCCATACTTCCTTCAAAGTCTTATAGCAGCTCTTGAAACAGACTATATGCAAGAAATCAGGCAATGATACATTTCTTAGCTTGACAGCTTCATCCTCCTCTGCAAACATCTAATCATATCGTCCCAGCTTTGACACTTCACTAGAACTAGTTCAGAACATTATCAGGGTTTTGATAAAGAACATGAGCCTTAGAGACTACTTTATTCCAGATATGTAGAGCCCCTCACAAAATGAGTGTTTGCATTTTTCTGAGCTTCTCTGTGCTGGG